>JACCEG010000129.1:0-15943 GCA_014065205.1 Tuber brumale
TTCCTGCAGTTGTCCCCGCGCCAAGAATGGGCACCTCATTTGGAATAGATTCCGCTGATCTATCAAAGACATACTCGTAGTGTTGTAGCTTCTTTCTAGAGGAACGCATATAGCACCACCATAGGGAGAGAAACAAATATCACCAACATTGAGAACAATATCGTTTGACACTGAGACCGGATGACTCATTCAAACATTCCACAATGCTTTGTTTCCCCACAACTACCCATAAAATTATATTACGGCATTGAGTCCTTGGTGGAATTCCAACACAGTTCGGGAACCTTCCTCCGAGAAAGGCGCTTATGATTCCACCTCAAAGTTGTTGTCGTAGGTACGATACGAGTACCTCTACACGATACCGGTACGAACATCCTGCGCCACTCGCAATATCGCTTAAGCCGCCCAAACACAATCCCATTTGTGGCTTTGGCGGCGATATTCTACAATAGGTGCTGGTTCTTCGACTGGAGCCACGAGTAACACGTGTTGGTCTCTTAACCGTATTTGCGTGTAGGAGACAGAATCGGCGAACTCAAGCAAACTCAATCGGTAACAGCTTGAAGTAACAGAATATACTTGAGGTACGCAATATTGATAGAACGAGATATTTCAACAAATCGATCCGTAGTGCGAATATGTGATATTCAGAAACGAAGCAAGGATAATATCACTCAGTATTCAACAGATTCCTTTTGCAAAAGTGCTTTTCGTCCGAATGGCCGGTAGTCATAGTACAACAACTGGTCAGAAGTGTTCGTGATCCGGGACTGGTTTAATTGCGATTGGGCAATCAGGGCTTGTGGTGGGGTATGGCGGTGGCGACGCCTTGTCAACGAACAAGTGAACGAGAGGGTGAGCCAAAGGACGATCAAAAAGTAAGGTGACAATCAAGTAGACTTTAATTTTCAAGAACCATAAAAGGAGTTTAAAATACCTAACCATTGGGGAAGACAATATCCATGATTCCCTTGATCCCTATCGCAGTCTAGAGCTAGCAATTCCAAGCCAGGTACACTCACTCCAAATAAGTCAGTAGCTGAAATTCAGCTACAGTAAGAACCCGGATACCGTAATCGGAGCGTGTTTTATCCTCCAAATTTCCTCCTGTGGAAAAGGGGTGAAAAACACATCAAAAGACATGCTCTGAGAGACAGGTGATAGGGAAATAAAATACTACACACCACGAGGAGAGGCAACTGCAACGTCCTGACAGATGATCTCATTATTCGAGTTCTCATGGTGTTCAGGGTTAGGGCCCTTTTGAATGAGAGTTACGTTCTGTTCTCCCACACAAAGTGATGGTTTCAAAGTGGATATATTCCGATTCCTTAATTACTGTTAAAGGAAGGAAATTAAGAGAAATCAGGCAATGCCATGGGGCGTAAATTCTGCGATTGAATGGGTCTTAGCGGTTGGTTGTTGGACTGGACTGGTGCACCGGAATTTTGGGCGAGGTTGCTTAGTCAGCGTTTCAGATGCACTTGAGGCCTGTGGCTTGCTACTGTATAGTATGATACCTCCGCACATTTCCAAAGCGTTTCCGGAAAATGTCCAGTGGCTATAGGGTTGAGCCGCACTGCTCCGCCCTCGGACCCCTCCTTCACACCCACGGCACACTGCTGGAGGTGCAGGTGGTGGTGGTGGGTGCGCCGCGTACTCGTAGTGGTCCCGAAGGGTCGGTCCGGCCTTGGTGTTGCAAAGCGTATGTCGGCAGGGTCCGACTTCTCTGTGGCCGACTGGTCTAGGCTTGGCGCAACCCATGTCAGAGCCGCCAGACGCACTGTTAATCCGGGGATATTTATGGACAGCCTGCAAACTTTCCATTTTGAATGACTCGGAATAGGGTAATGGGAGCAACATGCCCCTGGCTCTATAGATTTCGCTTAGGAAAAATCCATCTTATCCACCGATGAACCACCACGGTGCCCGGGTATGATGTCTTACCTCAAGATACGCTATTCCTCGGCCAGCTCGCTAGGAGCCCCCGGGTAAATATGTATTTACAGGGTCATTTTCTAAACAATTAGTCCTGCGGAATAATAACATATTTCTTAGTAATGAAACACAAATGGTTCCTTGAAAAGCGGCCTGCAGGTCACCCAGGCCCGGCCAGGCTTGGTTTTGAAATGCCGCCTCCCCACACCCTGGCCCAGCCGTGCCTGAAAAACCCTGGGTCTGTCCGGCCGTACTCAAAGCGGGACGCACTAGGCGCTTGGCATCACTGATCCCCCGATAGTTAGCGGAAGGGACCTCTAGGTGACCGTTATGCCCTTCCACGTAATCGGTGGAGTTATCTATGGCTAGCGGAATGTAGGGACCGGCCGTCACCCCCTTAGACAACCCTATATCCCGAGTGGATGGACTCTCTTACCTTAGGCGCTGAGATAAGATGCATGAGACGCCTGCGAGTACAGTTGGCTTGGTGCCTACTTGGTGCCCTGGACGCTGTGGACTACTGCTTACATACGCAAGTACTTATGGGACCCACGTTTCATTAGTGATTTATAAGCGATGAATAAAATACCGCTGTGTTCTACCTTGTCGGGCGTATCTTGCAAATTTTATTTCTCTGTTGAGGTATGTATACTATTATTTCAGTATGGAACCGGTTCCCGAAGTGTTCCCAACGGGCTATATAGGCTACGCCAAACGAAAGCCGTGCATGGCCAGCGGAAATTCCTGATCATCTAGAGTGTCTGCGCCCGCAGGCCTCGAGGTCCCTGAGCCCGCTTGAGCTGTGTACGGCTAGAGGTTGTCCGAAATTTGAACATGTGCCCGATCGGCCGTTCTGGTCGACTTAGCTTTGCCCAACCCGGCCTATAGCACCAGAACTAGCCTCGCCGATGGTGTGACCATGGCACGCTCCAGCCGAGGGAAGTGCCTGGAGAGCTAATCCTTTTGGTGTCTCATTTTATTTTTCCCTCAGTTTGCGTTCACCGCGCTCCTCATTCTACCCAATTATTGAGCTTTCGTCAGTCAAGCAAGACCACGTTATCCATGCGTCATTGAATCGAAGAGGGGTAAGGGATATACGGGAATTGATCCACTTTTAGGCGAACAATTTCTCGCTACTGATAGCTAGACTATAGTCATCTGCTTAGCCGGCCAATCCGTGGCCTCCCGCGGCAGGAGCACTAACCCGTTGAATTGATATTTAGATACAGCAGCAAAAGGCCAAGAAACCATCAACAGCGGGTTCGAGACTCAGTTGTTAATTGCGTTGATGGGAAATCTGTCGAATCAATGCACTCCTCCTCTGTCCAACTAATGTCAAGTTATCCTAATCCCTAAATATGCATCTTTCCCTCCATTTTGTATCTTAGGATTTCCCCATCTCGTACACGATACAACACTAAGATATATGATTGAGGACCACCTCATGACATCGAGCTAGTATGAAACCACTATAGCACCCATATATAACCCACCACCATTCGTTGCCCTTCGCCCTTGTAATCCACCGTACCAACGGTTGATAATACCCTATTATCTTGACTAAGAGAGAATCGTCTCCGGACGTCCGAGTTTCGTTCTTTGATCGGAACGGGAGAAGGCTCCAGCAAAACCAAAAGCCACATTACATAAAAGAGGTACTTAGGCGACCTGAGGCATTCTCTCTTGTTCAGGATAATACAGTGCTAGTCCCCAACAGCCCCCATAGTCCTCCATAGTACCCCATAGTACTCAATCTGCACATGAGGTCCTACATTCATGTCGTAGGATCAACTTGGTAAGTACGGAAGAGGGGTCAACAGCGCTGTTTGGCTATACTCTCACGAGAGGACACGATGGTTCCCATCGCCCCCCGTTTGCCCCCACGAAATCTGGTGGCTTTTGAGAGTTTCTGAACGTAGCGGCCTGCCGGATGCCGGTTCGCCAAAGGGTAGTTCTATTCTGGATTTTTCAAACCACGAAGAAATGGTCACTTTCATGGAGTAATGGAATTACCGCATTAAGCTAAAACCACTGGCTTTCAGCCTGCCGCCCTTCACGATATATCCGTCTCTGAATTTCTGGAATGAGGACGGTGAGTGATCGCTACCACCGCATGGTTCAGGGTTCTCGGCATTTCATCACGCGGGCTTCATTTGGCCCCCCTCTTGATGGAGGGCACTTTGGGCTGCTGTGCCACTCTATTTAAACCCAAAGAACTTGGACTGCCTCCCTGGATTAGGAAATCCTTGGCAGAATTGAACCTTTATATCTCACCTCCCTCATGTATAAATAGTCAGTATACCCAGCTGGCTACAGCGTCACTCCTGGCTCAAGGAACCGCAAAAACACCACAGACAAAAGGCATCGGGCAAGTCTAATTTATCTCACATCAAGCCCCTCTCTAATGATTATACCCCAAACAAAGGCGCTAACGTCACACAGTGTGAGCTATATTCTACCATGTTTAGGTTTACCAGCCACCAAGTATTTAAGCCGATCAGGCTTTACCCACACCTCACGCCAATCCACCATGCTCACAAGACCACTTATACACAGGTAGCTTTACCCGTATCATCTCTTCAGAATCACACTAACTCAATAACTTAGAGTGATGTTGTAAAAAATCATGGTCATTCTGATCACTATTACAGATTGCCTACAACTCCCTCTTCTGCAGGTCGTGAATCCACTGACAACAATACATTCTACGAACTAAAGGAGGAATTGGCAGCAATACAAGCGGTCTGTGAATTATCCACCTTCAACTCTAAATATGCTAATATGTAATAAGGCTGTTTTAAGTATGCATGGAAAATTTGACAGACTGGTTGCAAACAGAAACTCAATACTATCAATACTTAATAATTATAATTCCAAGATGCATAGATTAGAAGAAGCAATTATGATGAAAGTTGATCAAGACAAGAAAGGGATGCTTCTACATCAGACTAAAGAAATAAAGAAGGATGTAGAAAATGATGTTGGTTATAAAGGCAACAAGGAAATTAAAGTGCCAGTGGACACAGAGGAGGACAGTGATGTGGACACAGATAAGGACCTTGATGTATGCGCAGATGAAGAGACTGAGGTGGACTCAGATGAGGACGCTGAGATGGCCGCAGATGAGGAGACTGAGGTGGACTCAGATGAGGACACTGAGATGGCTGCAGATGAGGAGACTGACGTGGACTCAGATGAGGACACTGAGATGGCCGCAGATGAGGAGACTGATGTGGACACAGATGAGGACACTGGGATGGCCGCAGATGAGGAGACTGAGGTGGACTCAGATGAGGACACTGAGATGGCCACAGCTGATGACACTGAGGGGGACAAGGATGATGACACTGAGGGGGACAAGGATGAGGACAAGGAGGAGTGCAGTGATGAGGAAGATTGTAGTAACATTGTCCAGCAGCTGCGTGCCGATATCAAACTATTCGGAGAATGGAATGTAAGGGCTCCCAAAAGCAATCAGGAGAGGCGTGTTGTACTACAGCTCTACAAGGACATCGGAAGAGCTCTGAGGCAAGTTGCAAGAGATTCCAAACGAGAATATCTCGCTACTAGTCAATAATAATAAATTTTAATTCTCATTTTTGGCACACTCATTATTGCATGACATGGATTCTGATTTTATATTTCTGTCCTTACACCTAATGATTTTTCCCATGTACTTTCATCTTCGTATTGATATATTTGATACAATTGAATTGTTCAGAGTCGAAAAAAAACACATGTAGTATGTGTCTGATAAGGTTGGAGAAAGAAAAAGCTTCTATACCGCATCTGCCAAAGTGGATCTATCTCTCTGGTCCTGAAATTATTCAACAACCTCTTCTATCTGCTTTAATTCTTCTCTCTTCTCCACCTTGTGAATGATCAGGTATTAATTGAAAGCCTGTAAAGGCAATCCAAATAAGACAACTAGGCAAATTGCACTAAGGCAATTAAAAAAGCCACGAAGGTACAAAGGTCAAGTATCTGAACTACTATTCATCAATTTAATTTCATCCTTTCCAACCCTTTGGTTTTCTCGCACATTATTTCATAACAATTATTAATCACCGGCGCTTACCCACGAGCAGGACTCCGTATTGTTATGAGCTTGCGATGAAAGGATAAGCGGAGATCTGGATTCTGGGAGGAGGAAGGAAATTGAAGAAGGTAGGGACTGGTGGCTACTGATTATTATATTGTTGAAGCTTACTATTGTTCAAACTATGGGAAACTGGAGCGGTATATATTGATAATACCGAGATCAAAACCCGAAGTACCCGCCATCGCGATAAACGACGTATTTTCCCAGAGTTCCCTTCACGCCGGTACCAACTCTAGAAACACAGGGATAACTCACAAGCTCTCCCGCTGGATGTGAGACCGAAGGAACACATCCCTACACCAGTTCGCTTATACACATCTAGATGTGTATAAGAGACAGATATAGACCTGGTATACTGGCCCCGGTTCTCCCATCAATCACAGGAACATAACAGGGTGGATGATGCGAGTAGCGAAGATAGACAGGGGTTTATTGACTTATCCGAGATACTGGATATACTTGATTTGGGGCTGACGAGGAAGCTATCGGCGGAAAGGCAAAGAGCAACCCGCAGCGGCCAGTCTGCAGTGCGAGAGAGGAAGAGGGCGATATGTTTAGCGATTGCTCTTGGAGCCTTGAAATTGAATCTGGTATTGAGGACGATGGGGAATAGGTGCTCAACATGTCAGAAGCGGACGAAACGCCAGGAGACCCCTTGAAATTCGACATATTTCAAGACATCATAGCTTCACTTCCTTCTACGATGAAATAGCCGAAGACAATTGATGAAATGATCACAATGAAGGGAACACGCCGAACGAGTACAACTTGGCTATGTCTTCAACCTCTGATATGCTCACGGTCGAGGGCCGCATGCCAAACATCACTGATCACAAACCTAGGGAATTGCGCGCACTCGTCCCCGGCAATAACCGTGAAAGTGAAGTGAGTCAGGAGTACAGTGGAACCTCAGCCCGATTGGCCAAGAGGCAAGAGGACAAGTTAGTTCGGGCAGGGCCCCTATCACAACGAGAAAAAGACGCTCGGCCGTGGGACGGATACTGTGAAGCATAACAGATATGCAAATCATCTTCACTTCCCACTAGCCAGTCGGTCAGTCCGGCCTTAGTTTTGAAAAGCCTGGGCCAGTCCGGTCGAAATTCTGTGCCGCCACCAAAGCCTGGCGGCGCCCAGACAACTGCCAGGTCGAGTCTTGGCGAAACCCAGGTCAAAGCCTGCAGGTGCCCAGGCAAAGCCCCAGATGCGCAGGTAATCCGAAGATATCTATTGACGGCCTGCAGGCTTTCCATTTTTAATCACTCGGAATAGGATGATAGGAGCAAGATGCCTCTAGTGCTACAGATCTCGCTTAAGACAAAGCTATGTCATCCACCGATAAACCACCACGATACCGAAATATACTGTCCGACTTCAATATACTCTAGACCATCCTTCATACAACTTTCTAATCACCTCTGGAATATGTACTATCCCCGTGATTTTATAAAAAATATTAATCCGGTTGAATAATAAATATTGCTTAGTAATGAAACACAAATGATCACTTGAAACATCGACCTGCAGGTGGCCCAGGCCAGGCCCGGCTTTGGTTTGGAAAAACCGCTTTCCCACAGTCTGGCCCGGTCATCCCTGGAAAAGGCTGGGCCAGTGCGGTCGCACTCAAAGCCGGACGGACTGACCGCTTGGGGTCACTGGACTCGAGCCTGCTCGAATAGTGGTCCACGAGCCGACTCGAGTCTCTTCCCCCGGCTGTCTCTTATCCTTCAAACGATGGCAACCTCCTACCGCCACAACTCCATGTCTCAAACCACCACCGCCCCCTGCCTCCTACCACCACTCCCTAGTGTCCTACAACGAGATTGACCAGCGTCCTACCTCTCTGCCTCCGTGACTCCTACCGCCCCCCTACCTCCTACCACTACCACTGCAGCAAACAAAGTTGCCGAACAATCGCACGATAGGTAGTACTATCAAATGTATCATGCTAGCAAAGGCCAGGCTTGGGCTACGGGAAGTGGAATCATGGGAAGAGGTAGAGGAAACCCGCGGGAAAGATGGGAACTGTGAGGGAGACACAGAAGGAGATGGTGAGCTTCCACAAGAATTGGACTCTGGGATAGTGGGAAGGTGATTTGGCTAGTTGTATTTATTTTCAAGTTGCTATATGCAATTGTTGGTTGGTTTGAATGATAATGGCAGTGTGTAGAGATACTGCAGCGACTCTAGACTCAAGCCTCTTGGGGGCTCGAATCCAGGTCCGGACTCGGCTTGTCAACAACAGTAATTGTGGCAACGAAAAATATTGAGATGATCCAAGTGCCGGGAATAGCTTTAAAAAACATGCCATATTTTTAGAGTTGGGGCCAATCAGGATAATTATATTGTATTTATCAAGATACAAGTGGCAACCGGCCTCCGGCCGGATGTGAATTTTGAAAATGGCTACTGGGGCCGAGTAGCTTTAAGGTCATAGTATATATATGTATATATTTTGAAAGTAATAATAGACAAAAGTGAGAAATATATCAAATTGCAGACAAACTCATATACCAACATTCACCCTGCATTGTATATCCTACTCCCATTCCTCTTCTCCCACTTCTAATTCCTCCTTCAAACCATTTTTATCAATTGTTGCATCCATATACCTCTGCCAAATATTCAGAAGCCTGCTAGGAGAAACAATACTAAGGCCTTCGTGCTGTCTACCACTGCCAGAGTCAATCCTTTCTAGCTTTGACAAACTTGTCCCGTGGAACATTTTTGTCTGCCAGGCCACAATGCTATTTTTTCCTCCTTGACTTCTGATTCCATAATCAGAGATAAAGAAGTTCCCCCCCTCATCTTCACTCAGACTTCTATCAGTTGTCCAGAATAGACTATACTTATGGGGTGCTGCTTTCTTATGGATTGCTCTAACCTTTCTTTTAGTAATTATTTCAACTAAACATTATGATTTATTACATACCTTGAGTAGTTGCTCGCAAAGAAGCCTAGTGGAGGGGCTAGATGCCCTTGCTGGAACTCATACACCTCTCCCTCATACTGAATTGTGTAAGTATTTTTCGCGATTTGTCTTACCTTATTATCTATTCTCTTTATTCATGTTGCCAGACACTCTTCAATATCAGGGCTGATATAACGGGTACTGGTTACTGGTTTAGCATTTTCAGGTATCAGGCGATACTGTTTGCATTTTGAATTCGTATCAGGATATGAGGTGTGCCTCTAGCCTGATAGTATAGGGTTTGATACTCTATATATTTTTTATTTAGTTTCGAGTATCCGTTTGATACTCTATATGTTTTATGTTTGGTTTGAACTATCAGTTTGATACTCTATATGTTTTATGTTTGGTTTGGACTATCAGTTTGATACTCTATATGTTTTATGTTTGGTTTCAAGGCTACCATTTTGGAGTCTGATATGTGATGAGAATAAGGCTTTCAGTAGTCTGAGAAAGTGTATTTAAGAACTGCTATTCTTCACATTAGAAGAGGCAGACTTCGACAGAGAGTTTTCAATATACTTGGTTGAACAGTTACCTTCTTCAGTTCGCGGCAAGAATCTTTAGTTTGAGACCCACCAAACATCTCGGTGACTTCAGTAGTTGCGATATAGTGAGAAGTCTCTTCAACAACCTCAGTTAAAGGCTCGGGATATTGCTTCACTGGTTACCACCTTCGGTAAAGAATAAAGCCTGTTAACTCTACGTTTACTGCATCTTCCAAGAGGTGATTACACCTGACATCACTATTTATAAGTGTTCTGGCGTTGTTCCAAAATAGTGAAAATATACTACTTTCTAGGGAATCGATTTCTTGTTGCTCCTCGGTGTTGTAGCTTTTGTATAAGAGATTTTTTGCCCAATCAAATAGAGGATATCTTCCAGAACCTGCAGAATAGTCTGTCTAAACAATTCTCCTTGCATTTTCTAACTATAGTGAAAGCTTGAAATTAGTATAATAACTTTGAAAGAATCTTCAACTCAGAATAATTGAATATGAACTTTCTCATACACTTTTCTTTCTATTAATACTTGTTAAACTAGTTGTATTAATCCATTCAAGAATATCATCCTCCATCTCCACTATACCTTCCGTGATAGAAATTTATTTCATAATCGAGATAGACTCAATACCACACCGAACTATCGCCACTTTTCCCTCCCGGCACCTCCTCTTTGGAAGGTGTAGGCTATCTTCACTCTTTCTCTGGGCCTTCGTGTCTGTCTTTCCATCCCTTGCCCTAGGGGATTAATCCTCTGGGATGCCCTATCCTCTCCTGTGGTATCTGATGATGTCCAGAAAGCACTTTACCCCACTTTGGCTGTAGCTTCGCGTAGCATCTACACAGTCGGCTACAACCCTTTCTTCATCTTGGTACACGGCTGGGATCACAGTTTGCGGTACGTGATTACGATGGACTCCTGTATCCCTCCTCCTGAAGAAACTGGAGGTGTGGTATCAGGTTTCCGCAACAGGCTACGGTCGATTTCGCCACCCGCCTTCCTGACTCATCACTTCAGCTGGTGGTATCCCATCCACTATAGTCCCACTATCTGTCAGAAAACAAGCGACTACATGAGAGATGTGGTAAAACAGCTGGCTTTGTTTGGGGCTTGCTGGAAGCCACCTAGTAAGACACGAACACGATACCGGCAGCCTTTTTGTCGCTTAGCAAGGGTTGCCCTCCATCTACACTCCCAGAGTTGCGATCGGCTGGCACCCTACTGGTACCAGACAGCTTGCATCTTACGGCCGTCTTCACTCTTCGCAGGCTCCGCACCGGCTCCTCCACCCAAACTGGCACCTTACTCCTATCCTGGCTGGCACCCGACTGCTACCCACATTCCGCGGGACTTTTTCCGGCAACCACCAACTCCCAGCTAGCACCTTACTGCAACCTCTCATGAGGGCCTCAAGGTGGAGATGCCCCTTCTGCCCCACAGCTCTTACTTTAGGTGGTAAGGCCGACACCTACCTCCACACCACCTTGTGAGCCCTTAATGGGTGAGGGATTATCGACCCAACTTTCATTTTTTGTCTAGTCATCTGTATAGGGGGTGCAGATTTGGATATTAATTGGTTTCTTTTGTGCCTTCAGGCTGAGATTTCCTGCGGGGTTGTTCATGATGTTTCCTGCTTGTTTTTAGTTCGGCTACTCTTGCTCTCCGGGTTCACTTGCGAGGTAGGGATGGGTCTGGCTGGGGGCGAGATGTGGGGTTGGCTCCATACCAGAGGGGCTTGAGACGGACTGCTTTTACCTGGCGGGTGGAGGAATGTTTCAAATTAAGGATTTTCTTTTTGCCATAGCTTACGCTGCATGTATGTTCTTGTACCCTAATCAAGTAATATATGATTTAAAAAAAAGTAGAAAAAAAAGAAAGAGAGTCCATTCAAGAACAGAATGATATTGCCTAGGCATAAGGTTTGTGTAAACCATAGCAACTATTTCCCCCCTGCTCTCATCGTAAATGATTACACTTTGATTTCCAGCAATATCAAGTTTCAAGTGGCTTTCATCCATTGCCAGAAGATGGTATCTTCTTAACCGAGCATTAGGTTGTTTTCCATCTAAGAGGTGGTGCTCTCAGAGTGATTGGATGTCCTCACTTTCATAAATGCCAGAATTGAGAAGAGGATAGAGTTTAGGTTTGGATAGTTGGGAAACAGTGGAAGTATAAAATCGAGATAAAAACTGCCCATATCTAGCTTTGGGTGGCAGGCTAAGGGAGAAATTGAAGGCTAAAAGTGCGCACTTATTTTCATACTAGGTTCTGCTATCTTGAAAGTCCTGGATAGCCTAAAGAAGAGGTGCAAAAGTAGTGTTACAAGGGTCTTGTTTCCAGGAGGTTGTAGCAAGTAAGATCAGATCGGAGAAATGCTTCGTAGGATCAGACTTGCAGGCAGGAAATTGGGCCTGCAAAATTGTACAAAGTTGTAAGCAACAAGCTGGGGGGAAGGATTGTAGAAGAAGTTGCAAAAGGTCAGGGTTGGTATTTACCTAAGTTCAAACACTGAGGAGAAATTCAGCATGCTTATTTTCCTTAACAAAATAAATTACAATATGTAAGTAAAATAGTCAGGCATATGGAAATTCGAGACATGTGGACAGACCCACGGTAGGGTAACTGCGTACAGACCCTCAATTTAGCGGAGCCAACACGCGCCTCCTGCCCCCTTATAGGGCCCGCACGTCATTAACGAGATTTCGAGAGTTGCGTCCCATAACTAAAATGTCACAACAATGAAGCCCACTTCATAACACCATATATGTCACCGCCGTCTGTCCGGCCACTTGCTGTTCGCAGGGTATGTGGGAGGGGACCTTTGGCGACATCTGGGTAGTGGACCCAAGGAATTCCGTGGGAGGCACATTGAGATAGTAGGCTTCATGGTTCGGGTTCCTAAACTATGGGCCGAAGGTGATGGGACGTTTTCGGCAAAATACTCTATGAGGATACTCTAGTATTGGAAGCGATTAGGAGTATACCGAATCCACCCATACGCTTCTGAGATCAGCTGTAGGTTGGTTGGTACTAGTAATAGGACCCGTCTGGGGAGGCGGGCGGACCAAGGGGAAGCATGCTCAGAATGGAAGACCTAGATAAGTCGGAGACCCTTAAGACGTTGACATGTCGGGCTCGGACTTGCGATTGGCCCCAGGTGGCTCGGCATGAACCTGATCACTTCATGACCAAAGAGACGCCTGGGACGATATTCAACCAGACTAAAAGTCATATAAAAAGTTTTTGCGGACATCTAAGTTAGAGGTATCTGTTTCGTATAAGAAATAGCGCACTCATCTCAACGGAGGAATACTATTCCGAGTCCGCCAAACGGTGTGATAAGTTTTAGGGTCAAACGGTGTTCGCACTTATAAGATTCTGGACACTAGCATATTAAAGCGAGGGTGGTACTTGGGAGGCATAGTAGTCGGAAGTAGTCCGCGTACACTCAGGCGCGGGATATGAATATCGAAGTGCCTTCCGAGCTTTACAGACATCATCAAGCAACGGAGATGAGATCTTATCAATATAATATTCTTCTACACTTTAAAACCTTTACCAAACTTTACTTTATCGAGACCAGCCTTCCTCTACAGATTCTCCAATCAAAGATTTTGGGCCCTGGTCTCTCAGTTTTATACTAGAGTTTGGTGACCGCCTAACAGTATGTTGATAGTTCTCCTGGTACCAAGGCTCACTACATGAACTACGAGTTCACTTCAAACTTCACCCTCAGTTCAGACTTCGACTACATTTTGAAGCACCTCACTGTCCCATCTATATTCAAACATTTGAAGACTTCTTCGACAGTGAGCTATTCGAAATCGAAGAAAGGTTTGTCACAGAACTCTCGTGGTTCACCACACCTTGCGGGATTCCAATGAGCGTTCAATTGAATAGCATATATCGCACGTGGCACGGTTCGGAATTTGAGTGGAATTCGATCGAGTCGGAAAGGTGCGTCCACTGGAGCACCTAGTGCTCCTTAAATTCGGAAGAAAAGAAAAAGGACAACTCAGGGAGAGTTATCTGAGGATCAGACATTCCCTCGGCTTGGGTCTGATAAAATCCTTATATGTACTATAAGTACATCCTAAATCTCGAGAAAAGGGAAATCCATATTCTGAGTTCAGAATCCGATCAAGCGAACTCTTTAATACCTACACCTCCAGAGTATCTCCAGTGTTGGATACCTGACATACGATTCCTCAAAACCTTTAGAGGATACCGAGAACTCAGGTACGCAGTACCAGTAATCACTCACCCAGGCCTATTAGAGCAATTAGCATACCTGGAAAGCCTCACAATGGCTGTGATACCTCAGGACCCAACGAAGAGAATAATGGCGGGTGAACAGATGGATACACGACCTGACAAAATGGATAAGGCGGATGATTCTGCTATCCATAGTCCCTTCCCTTCAACACCTCCTGACCCCATGTTCCGGAGAGGAAATTTGCCTTCTCACCAATCCTCTACTGGCGCCAGCACGCATAGGGTATCAAGGGCCCCCACACCAAGACCAGAAGAACACTCTGCAAACTTAGCCAAACTTGCTACGCGTCTTGGAGTAACGTTGGGTCAAATAAGACAAGACATGGATACCTCGCTTGACCAAGCCACCATCTCCTTCAAACATTTGAACGGAGCTACCCAAGATAATACATTAAAATTAATTAAGGTTCAACAGCAAATCGCTTGTGGACAAGATGTTCACGATAACTATATTGCAATCTTGTTGATGCAGCTGGCAGGCGTGGAAAGCAAAGTCAAGGGGATACAAGAGGAAATGTTGCAAGAAGTCGCAAAGAAAATGGACGCTCAAGAAAGGCGTTAACAGGAACATGAAGAGGTAACCACGAGGTTACATGGAATCCTCGGAGAAGAAAGCCAAGCCCCATTGGCCCCAGATCAGACTTTGGAACAAATGCTCCACAGTCTACAGGCGGAATTCGTAGAATTCCGCGCCCAATGCACTACGCATGAAAGGGAAGTCAACCGTACCCTAGGACAGATGCGTTTAGATGAGACTACCCACCAGGCGGAAATCCCCCAATCTCAGAACCAGCAGCAACAGGCCAATAATAAGACTAAGAATACACTGAAGGTATTAACTCTGTCGATAACCAGAATGTTGGCTGCCGCACCAAGTCCCGAAGCTGTAGGACCCACTCCCGTACCCTCAGTCCAAGAAACGGATGACGAGGCATACTACACTCCACCTACATGCAGGGAAAAGGGAAAAGGTACAGAAGCCGCTGATGCATTCCCCTCAGATACTCCAGGAGGTAAACCACGGGATCCTACTGACGATGATGATGATAATGATGAATGAGGAAGACGGAGAGGAAGTCCCAGCCAATGCGGGGAAGGACAAACACCAGGACAGTCTGGAATGGCAGAAACACTTGCCCGCGCAAGGGCGCTAAACATTAAGCGACCATCAGAGCCCCCTTATTCTTTGCGGATAAACGCACTCAAGAGGTATATGTCTGGATCCTTCAATGCACCGACCATTTTGAACAAACCCCGCCAGTTGGGATGGTGCCCGCGAGTGAGTTATATATGCGCTCAGTCATACAAGGGGAGAAATAGTGCTTCCTTACACTGTTTGGTATAGGAAGGCTCTGGACGGACTTCAAGGGGAAACCCAGCAACCGGGACTAGCAACATGGACTCCTTGCGAACAAAATATAATCAAACGGTTCGCTCCCGTGGAAGCCGAATGACTAATACTTCGTGCAATAAAACTAGTCCAGTACGATGGCAGCAATGAACATTATCTAACAATCATGCATAACCATAACATTCGTGCACGCATGACCGTAGAGTCCTGGAGGCAGGAAGTCGAAAATAAACTTCCCAAACAAATTGTCCTCAGATTTTCAGCTCTGCAATATACAACAGATCCAGAATGGGAGCAGGCGCTGAGGCAGTACGGTCGGTCAGAAGAAGGACTTCTGGTAAGAGAGAAAATTGGGCGTGACAAACCGTCAACGCCCGAGGTAGTTCAAGACGTCCAAAGAGAAGACTGACCGGACTCTAAACCGAAGTGACAAAGGGAAACTAAACCTTGCGTCAAGGCAGGTGGAGCCCCACCATGGAAACGGAAAAGGGACGATGAACCGGAGAAGCCTAAGAAAAGGTTGGGGGGTGCAACAAAGACCACCTACACAAACCTCCCCCAGGCCCATGCCGGTATCCCGCAGAGTGCCATAGACACTTGCAGGAGAGAACAAGATTGCACACGTTGTGGAAACAAAACCACACCTGTAACCGGTACTGGTTACTGGTTTAGGATTTTCATATATCAGTTGATATTGTTTGAGTTTTGAATATGTTTCAGGAAACGAGGTGTGCCTCTAGCCTGATAGTATAGGGTTTGATACTCTATATGTTTTATGTTTGGTTTCGAGTATCGGTTTGATACT
>JACCEG010000129.1:35633-128847 GCA_014065205.1 Tuber brumale
CTCGAAACCAAACATAAAACATATAGAGTATCAAACCCTATACTATCAGGCTAGAGGCACACCTCGTTTCCTGAAACATATTCAAAACTCAAACAATATCAACTGATATATGAAAATCCTAAACCAGTAACCAGTACCGGTTACAGTTATATGTTGTCATTCCAATAGTCTTGGAGTGACCTGCATTGGAGTAACCTGTTACTTCCCAGAGGGAGGTAAGCCAGTTGGTCTGGTAGGCATTTACAACATTCCCTAAGGGTGTTTTCAGTTCTCGAATCTTCCTTTCTGTTTGTCCATTGGTCTGGTGGTGGCCCAGCGTAGCCATAATATGTTCGCCTCCTATCGTCTTCAAAGTTTGTTTCCAAAACCGAGAGGTGAAGTGAGGATCAGCATCGCTAACAATCGACGTAGATATTCCATGAGGGGTGAAAATATGGTGGCGGAGTAACTTCATAGTCGAAATCGCAGTAGCGTTTACTGATGTTGGTGTTGGCCGGCTGAGCCCAACCGCTCTATCTACCACCACCAGTACTGAATCATATTCTTTCAGCTTCGTAAAGGGACCCATAAAGGCGATAGCATAGCTCGAAAATATCTCTCAGGCAAAGAGAAGCGAGAGGGGGTGTTCCCAGTTGGTAATGTAGTGCTTTCCCAGTTCAGTTGACATATGTCACATTGCTGGACATAGTCTTTGAAATCCTTCCTCATCTCCGGCCAGTAGATGTATTCTGTTGCGTACCGGATGTTTCGATTAGCACTATGGTGTCCGTTATTATGTATTTCTCCTATCATCAGCTCCCTTAGTGTTTCTCCATTCACTCCATGACCCTTTGGAATGTAAAGGCAATCTTCTCCTCCTCTTGTGGTAGTGTACAGTAGCCCATTGCGTATTTGGTAAAGTTGCATCATTCCGTTTCGTGAAGTGAGGTTAGAATCCTTTGCTAACTGATAGATAGGGTGCTTTCTATATCCTTTAACCATCTGTTCCCTCCAAATGGTCTTCACATGATCCACTCCTTGGAAAATATCCCTTTCATCCACCAATCTTTCTAATACCGTAACATCCTCCTCCTTCTCTGGTGTTTCATATACTTTGTAGAGCTCGCGCTTCTCATGAGGTAGAGAGGGTGGTTCCACTATCTGAACCTCATTCAGGTATGCGAGGGGCCCTCCATAGAGGGGCTCGTTATGGTGGTATTCAGGGTACTCAGAAGTCTGATTTTTGGTAGGGGGCGTGCAACAGCCTAGCCCTTTCTTGACAAGTTCTTTGATGGGACGGATATCGAGGCAGGGGCGTGGTGAGTGGGTATCTCTATCATTGTGATCGTCATTGGTGTTAGGCGCAGTTTCGATAACTGGTAGACTGCTGCAGGGGGAGCCCGCGTAGATCTTGGTCTTCGGTTTTAATTCCTCGTGGTCAGGACAGAAAGGTATGTTGCAGAATGCCCAAAGCATTGATACATGTTCAGGTTCCTCCTCACTCCTACCACTGGTATAACTGCGATGGTCCCCCCAATTGTTTAGAGATTCGCTATTTCTGTAATCGTCTGCATCTAGCTGTACTTGCTCCAGGCTGCAGTTGCTTCCACATTCTGAGTGAGCACTGATGTGCTCAACAGTGAGCGCTGCGAATCGAGACAATTCGCGTTCAATAGTAGGTTCTTCGTAAGAAAGAATGGATGAAATAGGTGAGGAACTAGGTAAATCGTCTTCTGTTGCAGGATCGCTTGCAGTACGTGTGTAATTATTGTTTTCATCATAAAGGCGGGATAAAGCATCCACTAAATAGTTCCATTTTCCTGGTCTGTACACTATTTCAGTATCATACTTCCCAATAAACCCTTGCCATCGTAACTGTTTTTTGGTGGGTGTTCTGCTTGTCTTGAGGTACGTCAGAGGTAGGTGATCTGTGATGAGAGTAAACTTGCTTCGTGCAAGTATTTGATGCAATGCCATCAGTGTATCAACTATCGCTAGAGCTTCCTTGTCTGTTGTGCCATAATTCATTTGGGCTTTAAAAGTTTTTCTGCTATGAAGTGAAGCAGGTCTGGTGTTTTCTGGTATTGCTCCTTGTCCTACCCATGCTCCGACAGCTGTGTGGAATGCATCGGTTATCAACCATATTGGAAGTGAGGAACCATATTGTAGTGCTTTCATAACCTCGTATTTCGAAACAAGTCGCTTAACATTATCCATGGCTTGGTCTCGGGTGGCAGTCCACACAAATTCTGCAACTCCGGTGAGTTCCGCTAGGGGTGATGTAATGGTTGCAATATGTGGCAAAAACTGGCTGATGTAGTTGACCATTCATAGGAATTCCTGTAACTGTTTCTGCGTCAGTGGCGTAGTCCATTCTTCGATCTTCGCTATATTTTCTGGTGCTGGTGAGAGTCCTTCATTACTAATGACATGGCCCAACAGTTCTATACTTGTAGCGAAGAATTCTGATTTCTTCCTGCTTGCGTAGAATCGTGCCTCCTTCAGCTTATCGCAAATCAGAGATATGTATTTCAAATGTTCAGACTCTGTATTGGAAAAAAGTGAGTATATCAGCAATATATACCCACCTGAATCGTCCTAGGTAGTCAGCGAATAGATCGGACATTATGCGCATGAACGTTCCTGGAGTGTTCATATCTCCCTGTAGCATTACTTTGCTAACAAAACATCCAAATGGTGTTAAAAAAGCGTTTATGCTCACATCCTCTGGTTCCACTCTTGTTTGAAAGTAGGCATCGCTAAGATCGATTTTACTGCGGTATCTTGCCCTAGCTAGGGCATTCAGGATCATCTTTTGGTCTGGAATGGTTTCAACATCGTTGATTGTAATGTCATTCCTCGCTGTGAGATCTACTAATGGCCTCATTCGTTTCTTGTCTTTTTTCTTTTGTGCAAACATGGGTGCTGCCGATGAAACCGCAAGTCTCTTGATAATTCCCGCTTTCTCCTTTTCTCTTAGCCATATCCTCATATCGGTTGCCCATCGTTCCGGTATCCAGTAAGTAGGTAATGAGCGCTGCTCTTTCCCTGGTTGCAAATCTATCTTATGATTGATCTTTCTTAGGGGTGGTAAGTCTTCCGGTATTTCATCGGGAAATACTTCCGGGTGTTGGCTCCTGACATCTTCAGTGCTGATCACTGCTGCTCGGATCATACCACTAGTAGGTATGCAAACAATTCGCACATTCTGTTTGGGAAACAGGATTGCTAATTTGCCACATTCAATTTGAGCTTGGTGTTGTTCTAGGAAAGCCATTCCTATTAGTGCATCATATTTCGCCAGGTTTCTGACTAACATCCTGGTCCCTGCTGCGCTCAGCTTTCCTGCTGATATGTTGACAGACCATTCTTTATGACATTCGGATCGTGATCCTTTCGTAGCTATCTGTATTCAGATCAGTATTTTCAATTCCTGACAAGGAATTCCATGCGTTGTCACAAAGGTAGCGCTAATCAGGTTTGCTCCTATTGATCCGGTATTAAACAGGACTCTAGCTTCTTTGCCCTTGATGTGCATCGTTCCCGCGAGAGCATCCTGGGGTTTGATGTTGGTTGGTCTAGCAGCCATTTTGATAACGTCTTCCTCTTCTACCTCTCTTTCTATACCCTTGATAAACACCTCTTCCGCTAGTTGTTCTTGTTCCATTCTGTTAGAGGTAACTTCTTTTTTCACCTTAGCCTTGCCCTTCCCTTTTCCCTTCTCATCTTTGCTAGGACGGTCTCTTGCTAGATGTCCTTTACCTCCGCAGGTATAGCAAAGATCTTTTTCTTCTCCTTCCTTAAGTTTGGAGTGCGGCTTGTGGCTGGTTTTCCCATTGTCCTTCCGGCCTTCTTGTTAGGAAATGAATTCTTTCCCTGGTTTTTCGAACCTTTCTTTCTCATAAGCACCAGAGCTTTTTAGTGTAGCATCTATGCTTTCCGCATTTTGTATAGCTTCCATAACAGTGTCAGTTTCGGCATGCTGTAATTCTGCTTCTTGCCGTAGTCTAGGCTGCATGCTCTGGAAGAACTGTTGAATGAAGGCATAGTCCCTTTCGGTATTTGCAGGTAAGCATGATCGGAACATTAGCACGTCTGTTGCTATGCTTGATATTCGCTGTATCTTGCCATTATGCACTTGCGTGATTTTATGGAACTTGCGATAGGTATCAGCTTTCTGTTTTGAAGACTGGAATCTTTCCCTTTGGAATCCAACCAGGTCTTCTCTGGTCATGTCTTCACCGAAATACTCTGCTGCTTGGAAAGCTGCTTCTTGAGCTCGTCCTTCAGTATAGAGGATCCAATAGTGTCCTCCTCCGGCCTGGCTAGTCCGCAGTCCATTAATCCGTAGGTATAACTGTACTGAATTGTACCATCCATCGAATGCTTCCAGTTTGAGGTCATCTCCTTCACCAGTAAACTTACTGGGCGAAGGTACTTTGATGCAGAGTTTAGCTGTAACAGCTGGGTTAGGCCTAGGTGTCGGTGGTCTAGGGACTTCGGGTGCTGGGGCTCCGGACCCTGAGGGTCCTGCTGCGGCAGACATGTCGTCTGATCCTTTATCGCTATCTGAGCTTTCTGGATCGTTACTTGGTGGTACTGGCGGTATTTGTGTACCTGTGGGCTTTCTTGGGGATTCTGGGTACCCTCCTGGAGTAGTGGCTGGTGGTTCCAGTGGTTGTTGTGATGATCCTTCTCTTGATTGTTGAGCAGCGTCTCTGGCTAACTGCCTGGCAGCTGCTTCGCTGGCTGCCTGCTCCAAAGCTGGAGTCTTTGTGAACCGTCCCTTGGAATCCCTGGTACGTTGTTGAGAACCTTTCTCAGGGGCCTTGCCCTTGCTTGGTCCTGAAACACCTTCTGTCTTGATAACTTGCTGAAGTTAAAAAAATCTAAACACCGGTCAGGAGATGCGGTAATCATAGGGTTGACGGGCTTTATTCTGTACCGAAGCAGTAGCTAGCGAATCAAAGTCTGGAGGCTTGAGCCAAGGTTGTGGAATTGACTTCTTACTGTATTGCGACTAGTGAAGTCTGCACGATGTTTGGTACGTCTCAAACTAAAGGTTCTTGAAGCGAACTGAAGAGAGTAACTCTTCAACCAAGTATATTGAAAACTCTATCCGCCGAAGTCTGCTCTTTCTAGCGCGAAGAATAGCAGTTGTTAAATACACTTCCAAGGCTACGGGGAGCCTGGTTCTCATAACATAATGAACTCCGAAAAGGTAACTCTGAAACAAAACATAAAACATATAAAATATCAAACCGATACTCAAAACCAAACATAAAACATATAGAGTATCAAACTGATACTCAAAACCAAACATAAAACATATAGAGTATCAAACCGATACTCAAAACGAAACATAAAACATATAGAGTCTCAAACCGATACTCAAAACCAAATATAAAACATATAGAGTATCCAACCGATACTCGAAACCAAAGATAAAACATATAGAGTATCAAACCGATACTCGAATCCAAACATAAAACATATAGAGTATCAAACCCTATACTATGAGGCTGGAGGCACACCTCGTTTCCTGAAACATATTCAAAACTCAAACAGTATCAACTGATACATGAAAATCCTTAACCAGTAACCAGTACCGGTTACAGTTCGCCTAAGGTGTCGCTCCTGGATTTTGAGCTTCCTGCTCCTTCATCTATTCTGTCTGTGGATGGAACCCGTAGTTCGCATAGTATGGCGATATCGCGCAAGTGTTGGTTACGGAGTTGTTATAGGCATGTTCAGCTAGCGGTAGCAGCTGATACCAGTCATCCTGATCGTAATTGACAAAATTAGGAAGGCAACCTTTTAGCACTTGGTTGGTAGGTTCAGTTTGTCCCTCAGTCTGAGGGTGGTATGCCCTTGACATTCTTCGCTTAATTTCCAGCACCTGGCAAAGGGATTCACAAAGTTCTCCTGCAAACTTTGAGTCCATGTCTGCGAGGATTTCGGTTGATAGACCATGCAGCCTCCATACTTATTACTGGAATGCGTTTGCGACATCCTTGGCCATAGCCGAGGACCGACGTCCTATGAAATGTGCCATCCTCGTGAATCGATCGACTACTACCCTTATCTGGGTGCATCCTTGCGACTCTGGTACTTGAGTAATGAAGTACGCTGAGATGGACGCCCATGCTGTGTAGGGTATTTGCATTGCTTGCAATAATCTGTACTTATCGTGTCTAGGCGATTTGTTATGTTGGCATTCATCGCAGGATTGTACGCAGTCGTTGACACATACCGCAAGTCCTTTCCTGTAAAAGTCTCTCATGATTATTTCCAAAGTCTTTTCTTGTCGGAAATGTCATTCAGCCTTTCCATCATGACATCCTTCCTCAATCTTAGTATATAGTGCCTGACTATCGGGTACATCTAGTCTTTGCTTATAATATAGTAGATCTTCGGTTAAGGTCCAGTCGTTGGGAAAATCCTTTCCTTTCTCTCGTAACCTAATGAGTTCTTCCCTTCGTTGCCTCCACATTGCATCTGTCCCGATAGCTGCCTGTATCTCGTTAAGGAATTCCCGCTTGAATTGCGTCATGCCTTTCTGTAGGATAATAGCATTTGACATTAAAACCTTTGAGGGTACTTCTGAAATATCATATCAATGTTTGTTGTCTTTGGCTGATGCTTGTAGGTAGCTGATACTAGGTTCTTGTTCCTTGACGATCAAGGACCTTGTCGCTATATCGGTGCTGCTGAATCCCGCGGCTCCTTGTTCCGTATCTTCCCAATCGTCTACTTCCATCATGTTCGAGGTATTGACGTTTTCTGCCACTCGTTGAGCTATATGATCGCCCATTTTTATTTGGCAATTAACATCCATATGGTTGAAAAGTACGACTTAGAGTTCGCCGGTGTAATCAGCATCGATTACTCCTGCACGTAGAGATTCCGCTTCAGACCGCTAATCCACTTCTTGGGGCAACTCTTCCGTAAGTTCCTTTGTGTAGCCCCAGAGCTATACCCGTCCTTGTTAATGCTTGTCCATATTTTGGGAAGATATTATCTTCTATGGCATACAGGTCATGTCCTGCCGCTATTCTTGTACCCTTTGTTGGCACATATGCCTTCTTGCGCAATCTCTTGACCCTAATGACGGGTTCCTTTCCACCTCTTTGAGGTTCCAAAGCCAAATCTTTATCTCCATCCCAGTCTTCTCCTTCATGGCCTAACCTCGCTACTAGCGACACTAAGAAACTTTCTTCTTTCAAAGTTTTCTGTTCCCGATGCGTAGCTCCCTCCTCAGGACGGTACTCGCACTGTCTGCTTAAGGTGTCAGGCTTTCCCCCCTTCCTGCCTGGTCGGTATACAATACAGAAATTGTATTCTACCAATTTCTGAGCCCATCGAATCTGACGGCCACTCCAGACTTTTGAGGAGAGGAAGTATTGTAGGTTCTGATGGTCGGTAAAGACTGTAAGCGGTTTTTCTGTTCCGATCAAGTAGTGTCTCCATTCCTTAAAAGCTTCGTGGATTTCCAGAAGTTCTTTATCGTGAATCTCATAATTGCGCTCTGCCGAATTTAATTTTCTGGAATTGAAAGCCACTGGATGTAGCTTTTTCGCAAAGTATTCAGAAAGGACGCAGCCGACCGCAAAATCGCTATCGTCTGTCTCTACCACTGTTTCGCTTTCTGGGAAAAGGTTGTTGAGTATGGGAGCTGTGGTGAATCGGTGCTTTAACTCTTTAAAAGCAGTGTTTTGTTCGATCCCCCATTTAAAATTCTCCGGATTTCCAGCTAGCGTCTCAGTTATTGGCTTGCAAATAGCTGAGAACCTTTTTACAAATGGTCAGTAGAAGTTAGCAAACCCCATAAAGACTTGTACTTCTCTAACTGACTTAGGCGCTTTCCAGACCATTGTGGATTCCACTTTGCGGGTGCTCATAGACACCCCATCGACCACCACCATATACCCGCAGAATTCCAACTCTCTGGCATGGAAAGTCGATTTCTTGAGCGTAACCGCGAACTGAAAGTCTGATAGACTTTGTCAAACTTTCTTAACGGCTTCGATGGGTTCATTTTCATCCTTTTAGTAGATGAGAATATCATCAAGGTAACACACGACTCCGACGTGCAAGTGTTCCTGTAGAACTTGCTTGATCATATCTTGGAAGGTCGCCGGAGCATGCACCAATCCAAAAGGCACAACCTTATATTCGCAGTATCCTTATCTCGTACGGAACGCGGTCTTCCATTCATCTCCTTCTTTTATCCTAATCACATAGTAGCCGTCCTTAAGGTCTAACTTAGTGAAGATCTTTGCGCTACCTACTCTATTTCTGAGTTCAGACATTAGTGGAAGGGGATGTTTGTTGTGGATAGTAATCTTGTTTAGATTCTAATAATCCACAACTAGGCGTAGTCTCCCATCTGGTTTAGGTACGAATAATATGAGTGCACCTGCTGGCGATGGGCTTCGCGTGATTTTCCCTTGTTTGATCATCGTTTTCAAGTATTCTCGTAAAGCCTTAAGCTGTTTTTCGGACAGTGGATATATCAGCTCCCAGGGGGGAGTGGAAATGCGAATGAGTTTGATTTCGCGATCGAATCTCCGCCCTGGAACTAATCTTTCTGCTGTCTGGGCTTCAAACAAATGTTTGTAATTCCAGTATTCTTTCGGTAATGATTCGAGTTCCACCGTATTTTTGCTGGCTCCGATTCTTGCGATGCGACAGGCATGAGGATCCCAAGCGACGGATTCATCATATTCGCACACATCCGCTATTCCTTCATCTCCTTCCCCACAGTTTTCGCAACATTTTGCGGAGAAGGTCCAATTTTCTACATCTTCTATGTGAGACACTAGGTGTTCACAATGCCACCAACCAAAAGGAATTATCATTCCATAGTGACCTGCTTTAGCCACTTCACACGACACTTCAGAGATGTGTCAGTATTTTCCTATTTCCAATTTTATTGGGAAATGGTAACACCTCCCTCCAGAGGCGGCTCACGATCTGTCAAAGCCTAAGATATCAACTGCATTGTCGCATTCTGCAGAGGGAACGCGAAGGTCACCAACTAGGTCCTTATTGATAAGGAACACGTTGGATCCCGAGTCTAAAAAGACTTTAACTTTGTATCGCTTATTGTGAATATGGAGGTAAGCGATCCTCTACGGACAGTTGTATCATTTTGGTTTTGCAGTGTCTAGTTCCATGCGCTTAGCGCGGATGAGACTTTCTTGGTTCTTTCGCTTAAGCTTCGTTGGTGCGGAGTGTAGGTAACAAGATGTTTGTTACTATGCCCACGTAGTTTCGACCATTGAGGTCTCCACAGACAAACTAGTGACTTTTAGCTCTAACAATTTGTGTCTACACATTAAAGCGGCGTTTCACCGATACGCTATTGCGCATGACCAGTTTTCAGGCTGGATGCCTGCTCCCGACACACCAGACCTAGGCTCATAGCAGATTTTCGGGCGGTTATTAGCCATTTTACTCCCCTGGTATGGGGTTCCCCCTTTCACCGAATCCTTCCCCTTTAGGATTTCGGTTATCTGTCCCGCTCCATCAGAGGGCCTTACGCACCAAAGCGGTACATCCCTATCCCACACTCTGGCGAGAGGGCAATATAGTACTTACTTATAATGCGACTCAGACTGGTGTGGTAGGTGGAACAGCCCCGGTCGGTTGTCCTCCGGTCGTGTATTGTTATCAGGTAGATCTTTCCTTGCTACGTCCTATCTTCTTCGGTATAGTAACTTGCTTGCACATGGGTAGCCAGCAACCACCAGGTGACTCGAGGAACTTCGTACTGATGGCTCCCGGGCCATGTGGGCATGTTAACTATCCTCTTTTACGATCAAGACTCTCCATATATTGATTCTTTTGTTCCATCTCGTAAGTCCCTCGTGGGGTCCCTTCACTTAGAGCCTACTTGCATTGATCCAGAAAGTAGAGAATTGCTTCTTGCCACTTTGATTGTTTTGAGTTTCGACTCCCGTTGTTGCACAAGGACTACCCGATCCCCGTCATAGTCGGTACCCCATACACCCCAGCCGAAGGGGGTTCTCATTTTGATTCCAGCTCTCTCAGGACACTTAATACCTAATCGCCATCGCCGTTGGTTCCAATCAACTGACCTGGGTCAGTTCTTCGTCGTCTGCGAGTTCCAGATTTTATTTACTCGGGCTGCGTCCTGCATAGTTGCCATTATGCGAACTAATTTAGGCTTTACAATAGCCAATCTTGCTCCTTGAATTTCGATTTTTATCGGTCTTGAGCCTACTGTTGCCGCTGCTATATGGGCTTCTCTCCAACACGTCTGATAGGTGTGGTTTTTCTTTCCACAACGTGTGCAATCTCCTTCTTTCCTCCGAGTGTCTATCACAGACTGCGGGATACCGGTATGGGCCTGGGCGAAGTGTGTGTGGGTGGTCTTTGTCGCACCTCCCAACCTTTTCCGGGCTTCTCCGGTTCCTCCTCCCTTTTCCGTTTTCGTGGTGGGGCTCCACCTTCCTTGACATAAGGTTTAGTTTCCCTTTGTCGCTTTGGTTTGGCGTCTCGTCGGTCTTCTCTGTTGACCTCTTGGACTACTTTGGGCTTTGACGGTTTGTCTTTTGCTATTTTCTCTCTTGCCAGAAGTCCTTCTTCTGACCGACTCCACAGCCTTAGCGCCTCCTCCCATTCTTGATCCGTTGTATATTGCAGAGATAATAGTCTGCGCACAATTTGGTTTGGAAGCTGATTTTCAACTTCCTCACTCCAGGACTCTCCGGTCATGCGTGCACGAATGTCATGGTTATGCATGATCGTTAGGTAACGTTCAATGATACTATCGTACTCGCGTGGTTTCATAGCACGAAGTGCTAGTCATTCGACGTCCACAAGGGCGAACAGCGTTATCATATCGTGTTTAAAACGAGTCCATCTTGCCAGTTCCGGTTGCGAGATTCCCCCTTGAAGTCCGTCCATAGCATTCCTATGCCAAATGGTGTAAGGAAGCACTATTTCTCCTTTTGTACCACTGAGAGCATATATAACTTATTCCCGGGCCTTGTCCCAAATTCGCGGGTTTTGCTCAAAATACTCAATACATTGAAGGATCCCCACATATATGTCTTGAGCGGGTTTATCCTCAAAGAATTGGGGTCGCTCGGATGGTCCATTAACATTTAGCGCCATCACGTTGGCAAATGTTTCTGCCATGCCAGACTGTTCTGGTATTTGTCCTTGCCTGCCTCGGCTAGGACCTCCTCCCCTCCTTCCTATCTCATCATCATCATCGTCGTCGTCACTAGGATCTCCCAGGTCTCCTGCCCGGGCGCCTGAGGGGGATGCATCAGCAGCTGCCTTGCCTTTCCCCTTTTCTCTCCGGGTAGGTGGAGCGTAGTATTCTTCGTCATCCGTCTCCGGGACGGCAGGTAAGGGTGCGGGTTCTGCAGCTTCAGTACTTGATGCGGCCACCAACATCTTGTTTATAGATGCTGTTAATACCTTTAAGGTATCATTCGTCGCATCTTTCTGCCGCTGTTGCTGGTCCTGTGAGCTGCGAATCTCCGCTTGACGAGTAGTCTGATCTAGGCGCATTTGTCCTAGGGTACGATTGACCTAGCTTCCCCGGGTGATGCTTTGATTTCAGAATTCTTGGAATTCCGCCCTTATGTTGTTGACCATTTGTTCCAACGTCTGGTCTCGGGCTAATGCCGCCTGGCTTTCCTGCCCGAGTGTCCCATGAAACCTCGTGGTTACTTCTTCATGTTCCTGTTGACCCCTATCTTGGGCGTCCATCTTCTTTGCCACTTCCCGGATCATTTCTTCTTGGATCCCTTTAACCTTGCTTTCAACACCCGCTAGCTGCAGCAACAAGATTTCAATGTCAGTATCATGGATATCTTGTCCATCGATGATCTGCTGTTGAATCTTAAGTAGCTTTAAGGTATTGTGTTGGGTAGCCCCCTTCAGATATGTGAAGGCGAATGTTGGCTTGGTCGAGCGAGGTGTCTATATCTTACCTTATTCGACCTAAGTAACTTCTAAACGTGTAGCCAATTTAGCTGAGTTGACAGCATGGTCTCCACCTGATTGTGGTGTAGGTGCAGTTGATATCGCATGTGTACTTGCAACACTAGAGGATCGATGAGAGGGTGCGGCTCCTCCCCGGAATGTGGGTACATGAGGTGTTGAAGGGGCGGGGCTCCATATTACCGGATCATCGGTCTTATCTGCCGTGTCGGGCCGCGTATCCATTGGTTCACCCGCCATTATCCGCTTTCTCAGGTTTTGAGGTATCTCAGCCATTGTGATGCTTTCCAGGCATGCTAATTGCTCTAATAGCGCAGGATGAGTAATTACTGGTACTGCGTACAAGAGTTCTCGATATCCTTTAAAGGGTTTAAGGAATCGTACGTAAGGTATACAACATTAGAGATACTCTGGAGGTGTAGGAATAAAAGGATTCCGTTGGTCCAACTCTGGACGCAAAACCCAAATGTTCTTTTTTCGAGGTTTAGGATGGACTTATAGTTCATATAAGGATTTTATCAGGCCCAAGCTGAGGGGATGACTGGCCCCAGGATCTCTGTGCCTGCCTTCTTGTTATCGGAGTACTGGGTACTCCAGTCGACCAGGTTTATCGACTCCGTAGAACTCCACGTGAAGTCCGGTCTGTAACAAGTACAGTATATAGAATTGAATAGATCCCTTGTTGGGATCCCGAAAGGTACTGTGAATCACGAGGATTCTTGCGTGTATTCTTCTTCGATCTCGAAGAGCTCGCTATTGAGGACTTCTCCGAATTTGTGAATATAGATGGGGCAGTGAGGTGGTTCGAAAAATGTAATCGAAGTCTGAGGTGAGGGTGGAGTTCGAAGTGAACTCGTAGTTCATATAGTGAGCCTTGGTAACTGGAGAACTATCAATATACTATTAGGCGGATGCCAAACTCTAGTATATAGCTGAGGGATGTGGGCCCGAAATCTTGGATTGGAGAATCTGCCCAGCAAGGCGCGTCTCGATAAAGTAAAGTAAGGTAAAGATTTAAGTAGTAGAACAATATTATATTGCTAAGATCTAATCTCCGTCGCTTGATGAGGTCTGTACAGCTGTGGAGGCAGTTCGATATGTATATCCCCCATCTGAGTGTTTATGGACTACTTCTAACCACTATGCCTCAGAGGTACCCCACTGGTTTTAATACGCAAACGTCAAGACTCTTATAAGTGTGAACACCGTTTGACCCTGAAACTTATCATACCCTTTCACGGACCCGGAGTAGTATTCCTCCGTTGAGATGACACCGCTCTTTGTTTTGCCGAACAGCGCTCTTCAACTTAGATGTCCGCATAGACTATTATTTTACTCTAGTCTGGTTGACTATGATTGCAGTAGTCTATTTGGTCATGAAGTGATCAACTTCATGCTGGGCCACCCAGTGCTAATCGCGAGTTCGAGCCCGATGTGTCCGCATCTTAAGGGTCGCGGACTTATCACGGTCTTCCATTCTGAGCATACTTCCCCTTGGTCCACCAGCCTCCGTAGAGGGGTCCTATTACTAGGACCAACCAACTTACAGCTGATCTCAGAAGGGTATGGGTGGATTCGGTATACCCCTAATAGCTTTCACTACTAGGATATCCACCTAGGGTATTTCTCCAAAAACGTCCCGTCACCTACGGCCCATAGTTTAGGAAGCCTAATCTTGAAGCCTACTATCTCAATGCGCCTCCGCCGGACTTCCTCAGTTCCACTTCCTAGATGTCCCCAAAGGTCCCCTCTCGTATACCCTGCAATCAACATGCGGTTGGACAGACGGCGGCGACGTATATGGTGTTATGAAGTGGGCTTCATTGATGTGACATTGCAGTTATGGGACACAACTCGCCAAATCTCGCTAATGACACGTGGGCCCCATATGGGGGCCGGATGGGGGTGTTGGCTCCGGTAAATTGAGGGTCTGTACGCAGTTACCCTACCGTGGGTCTGTGCACATGTCTCGGATTTCCATATGGCTAACATTCACTCTCCCAATAAAATTGGAAATAGGAAAAAACTGACACATCTTGGAAGTGTTGTTTGAAGTGACTAAAGCAGGTCACTATGGAATGATAATTCCTTTTAGTTGGTGGCATCGTGAACACCCAGTGTCTCACATAGAAGATGCAGAAAATTGGGCATTGTCCACAAAATGTTGCGAAAACTGTGAGGAAGAAGATGAAGGAATAGTGGATATGTTCGAATCGGATGAATACGTCCCTTGGGCTCCTAATGCTTGCGGATTCGGAAGAAGCGGAGCCATCGAAAATACGGTGGAACTCGAATCATTACCGAAAGAATAGTGGAATTACAAACCTTTGTTTGATGCCCTGACGGCAGAAAAATTAGCCCCAGACTGACATTCGATCATGAAATCAAGCTGATTCCAGGTTCAACTCCACCCTTGGGGCCAATATATCCACTGTCCGAAAAACAACACAAGGCTTTACGAGAATACTTGGAAACGATGATCTAACCAGGGAAACTCACACAGAGTCAATCGCCAGCAGACGCACCTATATTATTCATACCTAAACCAGATGGTCACTGCGTCTAGATGTGGATAATCGGAATCTAAATTAGATTACTATCCTCAACAAACATCCCCTTCCATTGACATCCGAACTCAGAGATAGAGTAGCCGGCGTAAAGATCTTCACCAAGTTAGACCTTAAGGACGGCTTGCACCTGATTAGGATAAAGGAAGGAGATGAATGGAAGACAGCGTTCCGTACGAGATATGGACACTACGAATATAAGGTTATGCCTTTTAGATTGGTCAACGCTCCGGCAACCTTCCAAGATATGATGAACCAAGTTCTACAGGAATACTTAGACATCAGAGTCGTGTGTTACCTTGATGATATTCTCATCTACTCAAATGATGAAAAGGAACAGATTGTAGCTGTTAAGAAAGTTTTGCATAGCCTATTAGACTTTCAGTTAGCGGTATCGCTAAAGAAATCGACTTTTCATGCCACGGAGGTAGAATTCGTCAGCTATATGGTGGCGGTCGATCCGGTGTCTATGAGCACCCGAAAGGTGGAATCCATAAAGATCTGGAAAGCGCCTAAGTTGGTTAAAGAAGTACAAGTCTTTATCGGGTTTGCTAACTTCTACCGACGATTTATAAAAAACCTTTCAGCTATTTGCAAGCCAACAACGGCGACATAGCCAGGAAATCCTGAGAATTTTATGTGGGGGATCGAACAAAATACTGCTTTTGAAGAGCTAAAGCACCGATTCACTACAGCCCCCATACTCCACCACCTTTTCTCAGAAAGAGAAATGGTGGTAGAAACAGACGCTAGCGATTTTGCTCACGGCTGCATCCTTTCTCAATACTTTGAGAAAAGATTACATCCAGTAGCTTTCCATTCCCGCAAATTAAACTCGGTGGAGTCCAATTATGAGATTTATGATAAGGAACTTCTCGCGATCCTAGAAGCTTTTAAAGAACGGAGACACTACATGACCAGAACAGAGAAACCAATCACAGTCTTTACCGACCATCAGAACCTATAATACTTCCTCACCTCAAAAGTCTGGAGGGGCCGTCAAATTTGATGAGCCCAGAAGTTGGTTGAATACAATTTTCGCATTGTATACCGACCAGGCAAAAATGGTGGAAAGCCAGATGAATTAAGCAGATGGCCGTATTACTGTCCTGTGGAGGGAGCTACGCATCGCGAACAGGGAATTTTAAAAGAACAAAGTTTCTTGGTGTCGCTAGTAGCGAGGGTAGGTGATGAAGGAGAAGACTGGGATCGAGATAAAGATTGGGATCTGAAACCTCGAAGAGAAGGAAAGGAACCCCTAATTAGGGTCAAGAGATTGAGCAAAAAGGGATACTTGCCGACAAAGGGCTCAAGAATGGTGGCAGGACATGACCTGTATGCCATAGAGGATGATATTGTCCCGAAATATGGACTGGTATTAATAAGGGTGGGTATAGCGGTGGGGCTACCCGAAGGATCTCATGGAAGAGTTGCCGCAAGATGTGAATTAGCGGTCGGAAGCGGAATCTCTAGCGGCGCAGGAGTAAGCGATGCTGATCAGACCGGCGAACTGAATGTCGTACTTTTCAATCATAAAGACATGGACTGCCAAATAAGAATGGGCGATCGCATAGCTCAATTAGTTGTAGAAAAGGTCAACACTGCGGACATGATAGAAGTCGACGACTTGGAAGAAACGGAGCGAGGAACCGCGGGAATTGGAAGCACCGATATAGCAACAAGATGCTTGATCGTCAAGGAACAGGAACCTAGCATCATCTACCTACAGGCATTGGCCAAAGATTAGGAACCTTGGTACGATATTTCCGCAGTGCCCGAAAATGTTCTAATGTCCAATGCTATTATCGTACAGAAAGGTATGAAGCAGTTCAATCCAGAATTCTTGAACGAGATACAGGCAGCTATTGGGACAGATGCTATTTGGAGGAAACGGATGGAAGAACTCATTAAGCTATGCGACGTAGGAAAGGATTTTCCCAAAGATTGGACCTTAACCGACGATCTACTATATTATACGCAAAGAGCTTTTGTACCAAATAGTCAGGCGCTATATACCAAGATTGCAGAAGGATGTCAGGATGCAAAAGTTGCAGGACATTTCGGAGAAGAAAAAAGCTTTGGAAATAATCATCACAGACTTCTACTGGAAAGAACTTGCGGCATGGGTCAATGATTACGTACGATCCAGCGATGAATATCAACATAACAAATCGTCCAGACAGGCTAACTACGGACTATTGCAACCACTGCAAATACCCTAGGCGGCATGGGTGTCGATCGCAGTGGACTTCATTACACAACTAGCAGAGTCGCAGGGATGCACTCAGATAATGGTAGTAGTCGATCGATTCACAAAGATGGCACATTTAATGGGAGTTGAGAGCTCGGCTACAGCCCAGTATGTCGCAAACCCATTCTTGAAAGAAGTATGGAGGCTGCATGGCCTACCAGCCGAAATCGTCACCGACATAGACTCCAAGTTTGCAGGAGAATTTTGGGAATCCCTTTGCAAGGCACTGGAAATTCAGCATAGAATGTCAACGGCATACCACCCTCAGACTGACGGACAAACTGAACGTACCAACCAAGTGCTGGAAGGTTACTTGCGAAGTTTTCTCAATTGCCATCAGGTTGACTGGTATTAGCTGCTACCGCTAGCTGAACACGCCTATAACAATACCGCAAGCAACGCTCACGTGATGTCGCCATTCTATGCGAACTACAGATTCTATCCACAGACAAAGTAGATGAAGTAGCGCGCAGCTCAAAATCCAGGAGCGCCACTTTACCCGAACTGGATTAAGACGATACATGAAAAAGCACGAGGGTCACTAGAAAAGACACATGAAGGGATGTGGAAATATTATGACCGGAAAGCTCGACAATAGCTGGACTTCAAGATCGGGGACAAAGTAATCTTAAACGCCAAAAACATCCGCAAAGGAAGGAAATCCAAGAAGCTAAGTCCAGAGCTATGCGGCCCCTTCCAAATTATGGAAAGACGCGGATCCAGAGCATTCAAGCTCAACATATCCGATCGATGGAACATTCATCCTGTATTCCATGCCGCACTATTAGAACCCTACCTTGAGTGAGTTCCTGACAATCGCCAACAACCCCCTAGAGAACAGTAGGATATTGCCGGCGATCTGCAATGGGAGGATGAAAAAAGTCATCAGAAGTCAAATACGGTCTTACAGGAAATGAGTATGCGGCCGTGATTAAGAGAAGCAGGAACTGTGGTACTTCATTAAGTGACAAGGGTGTTCAGAAGATGAGAACACATGGGAGCCTGCTACCAGTATGGAAAATGCGGTGGAAGTTGTGGAGAATTTTCATAATGAAAATCCAGACATGCCAGGAAGGGCAGAAGAAAGATTATGAGCAAAAGGTTTTCCTACCATGGCCAAGTAAACACGGAAGGTTTTTTACCCTGACCTCACTGAGTGTTAAAATGTATTTAGAAGAAATTATAAAATGGTTCTAAAGGTATTCGAGGTGAAGCCTGGTAGGAGGGAGCTCATCTTAGGCATAAGGAAATCCCAGACATGTGCACAGACCCACGGTAGGGTAACTGCGCACAGACCCTCAATTTACCGGAGCCAACACCGGCCTCCCGCCCCCTTATGGGGCCTGCACGTCATTAGTTAGATTTTGAGAGTTGCGTCCCATAACTAAAAAGTCATATCAATGAAGCCCACTGGATAACGGCATATACGTCGCCGCCGTCTGTCCGACCGCTTGCTGTTCACAGGATATATCGGAGGGGACCTTTGGCGACATCCGGGAAGTGGAATGGAGAAAGCCCGAGGGAGGGGCATTGAGATAGTAGGCTTCAAAGCTAGGGTTCCTAAACAATCGGCCGCAAGTGATGGGAGGTTTTCGGCAAAATACTCTAAGAGGATACCCTAGTAGTGGAAGCTATTAGGGGTATACCGAATCCACCCATACCCTTCTGAGATCTGCTGTAGGTTGGTTGGTCCTAGTAATAGGACCCCGCTACGCAGGCCGGTGGACCAAGGGGAAGCATGCTCAGAATGGAGGACCTAGATAAGTCAGAGACCCTTAAGACGCTGACAAATTGGGCTCGGACTTGCGATTGGCACCAGGTGGCCCGGCATGAACCTGATCACTTCATAACTGAAGAGACGACTTGGACGACAGTCAACAAGACTAAAAGTTATATAAAAAGTCTATGCGGCCATCTAAGTTAGAGGCGGCTGCTTGGTATAACAAATAGCGCCGTCATCTGAACGGAGGAATACTATTTGGAGTCAGCGCAAGGGTGTGATAAATTTAAGGGTCAAACGGTGTTCACACTTATCAGATTCTGGACGTTAGTCTATTAAAACCAGTGTGTGGTACTTCTGAGGCATAGTAGTTAGAAGTAGTCCACGAACACTCTGACGCGGGATATAAATATCGAAGTGCCTCCTGCGCTTTACGGACATCATCAAGCATCGGAGAAGAGATCCTATCAATATAATCTTGTTATACACTTTAAAATCTTTACCTTGCTTTACTTTATGGAGACTAGCCTTCCTCGACAGATTCTCCAATCACAGATTTCGGGCCCACGTCCACTAGTTATATACTAGAGTTTCGCGTCCGCCTAACAAAAATTCTACTTCGTAATCTGGTAAATAAGGGCTTATAGAATATGTAAAACTAGCCCAACAATATTAATTATTTAGGGATAAGGCTAGTACTCCAAGCACCTACTACATGTAGTGTAACTGGTACAGGTTACTAGTTTAAGATTTTCAGGTATCAGTTGATACTGTCAGAGTTTTAAAATTGTTACAGAAAACACGGTGTGCCTCTAGCCCGAGAGTATGGGGGTTGATACTATATATATTTCATGTTTGGTTGCGAGTATAGCTTTGATACTATATATATTTGATATTTGGTGATAAGTATCGGTTTGATAGTTTTTATGTTTTGTGTTTGGTTAAGAGTATATGTTTGATACGCTATATGTTTTTATTTGGTTAGGAGTATTGGTTTGATACTGTATATGTTTTATGTTTGCTCGCGAGTATCGCTTTAATACTCTATATGGTTTATGTTGGGTTTCAAGCCTCTTGTTTTGGAGTCTTGTATGTGAGGGGAACCAGGGTTCCAGTAGCAAAAGAAGGGTAATTAAAGAATCGCTATTCTCCATGTAAGAAGAGGCAGACTTCGACCGCCAACGTTTTCAATATACTGGGTTGAACAGTTACTCTCCTCAATTCCCTTCAAGTATCATTAGTTTGAGACGTACCAAACATCTTGGAGATTTCAGTAGTTGTGATACAGTAAGAAGTCTATTCAACAACCTTTGCTAAATCTGCAGGACTTTGGTTCACTAGTTACCACTTTCGTACAGAACAAAGCCCATTAAGCCTCTGATTACAGCCTCTCCTGAGAGGCGGTTACACCTTTTTTAACTACAGCGAGTTATTAAGATAGAAGGGGTTCTATGTCAAGAATGTGGTATCGCAAGGAAGCGGTTTTCACATTACTCATAGTTATGAGTCATAGGTATATTATGTTACGCATATGACCTCGTTCAGAGGTCATGTGTTTCGCGCATGTAACCACTTGGTCATATGATATGGTTATGATGATATATTATGTTTCACACGTGAGCTGATTTAACAGTCATGGGTTCCGCGCTTGTGACCACTTTGGCCACATGACTAGTTTATAATATTTTTGGTATGACTCACAGTTGTGAGTCATATCTGGTGCGTGACTCAAGGAATGAGTCACAAGGGCGCGAATGGCAACTGTATCAGGATGCCATTGGGGGCCAGTAGACTGGCGCTTCACGCTTCGTTCTAAGTTATTGCCTTATTTATTACTTAATGATTTTACGAATATAAACCCATTGCGCTCTTTATGAATACCTCACTACGAGACCTCGGCTCTACAATAAGTGCCTTGTTGAAGAAAGAGTATGATAGGCGATAAGGATCTGAGACAAGAGAGTCTCTGGCACCGTATTGTAGACATAGGCCTAAGAACTGTCATCGGTAGAGATCAAGAGAAGTATTATCTACCCCTTGCTAAGAGCTAACACTGGCTAGGGATCGTAACATGGGGAAGCGTGACTTATAGTGAGGCTTATACGATGCCCCGACAGACGACACATTCGATGATCAATCTGTACCTGCTTCTTTCGCAGATGCTGCAAGCGTAGGGTTAATGGGCTTTGGCCTTCACCGAAGCTGGTAACTAGCGAAGGAAAGTCCATAGGCTTTAACTGAGGTTGTTGAAAGGATTTCTCACTATATCGCAACTAGCGAAATCTCGGAGATGTTCAGTGGATCTCAAACTAAGTATTCTCGAAGCGAACTGGAGAAGGTAACTGTTCAACCAAGTATATTGAAAAACTCTTTCTCCGTCGCAGTGTGCCTCTTCTAACATGAAGAATAGCAGTTCTTAAATATACTTCTTTAGGCTACTATGAGCCTTATTTCTCATAACATATAAGACTCCAAAATGGCAGCCTTGAAACAAAACATAAAACATATAAAGTATCAAACCAATACTTGAAACAAAACATAAAACATAGAGAGTATCAAACCGATACTCGAAATCAAACATAAAACATATAGAGCATCAAACTGATACTCGAAACCTAACATAAAACATACAGAGTATCAAACCTTATACTATCAGGCTAGAGGCACACCTTGTTTCCTGAAATAATTCAAAGCTTAAACAGTAACAACAGATACCTGAAAATCCTAAACCCGTAACCAGTACTGGTTACACCTTCCGTGTTGTCTTCTGCCTTTGTCTTATAGCAGTCGCACTTCCAAAGTCTTTCCTTATCGCGATAGAAACATTTGCCCTTTGCACGTCATGTTTGGCTACCCTCTCCCAAGGTTCCAGCAGGTACATGATGGCCAATACCAGATGTTCCTTGGGTGCGCATGCCTTCCCCGTCAAAACCATAGTGTCCGAATGGCTTTCCGGTACTTGAGTTCCTGGCTGCAAATGCTGTTCTGGTTGAGCTCTCCCCCATGCGTACTGGTGGCGCAACATCTGCCCCCTGTCGGCGGGCAAACTCCTGCAGCAATCGTGCCGAAAAGATATCCAATGTAATATCCGCACTCCGTGACCGTAGACCCACAACTATGGCTTCGTATGATGGTGGAAGGCTGAGACTTAACAAGCTGACCAACTCGCTACTATCCATCTCATTTCCTTGTACTGAGAGGCTGCCTACTTGACTTCCGAAAGCACGGAATTGTGGGAGATGTTCCGCCATATCCTCACCATCTGCCATGTGCAGTGCCCATAATCTTGGCAAAAGGACCATTCTACCATTCGCTCGAATCCCCTGATGTACCACCCACTGAGCTTCTCTAGCATCTTTTGCTATAATACAATCCAGTATATGCATTATCTAGCAGTCGCGAATGTTGAGTGTAAGGATTGTAAAGGCCGCATTATCACGTGATACTGCCCTGGAGTACCCTTTGTTTAGGTCTTCCTCGCTTGCTGTCTGGAGTCCCTTTTCCTTTAAAATACGAATAATACGAAACCTCCTGGCCTGGTAGTTGCTCTATCTGGCAGCTAATGACCCATCTAGTTTCTCTATAGATTGTGTTAGGCATGTGGTCGAAGAAGTTGCAATCGCCAGTGGCTCTGTACTGGCAGCGGTGGAGATAATCTGAGGCAAGGGACAATCGTGAAAGGCTTCCGGTGATGGGGGTAAGGTGACTTGGTTTAGCGAGCAATCTCCGTAGTGCTAACCGGGCCCATAACCTATTATTATAAGCTTGCGAAGAGAGGATAGTGGAAGATCTGAGTGCTCAAAGAAGACAGACAAGGAACAAGGTGAGTCCTGGCGGCTACCGGTTATTGTATTGTCGCAGCTTAGTTTTTTGTTCTAACTGCGGGGAACAGGAGCGGTATATATAGATGATAAAGCAGTAAAAGCCCAAAGTGCCTGCCATCACGATAAAGGAAATATTCTGAGAGAGTTGCCTTCACACTGGCACCGACTCCGTAAACACAGGGATAACTCGCAGGCTCTCCAGCAGGTGATGAGGGCGAAGAAACATATCTGTACCCCAATGCGCTACTTCCCCCGATCCACACCCTATCATGCCCAGCACGGATGTTATATGGGATGGGTATACTGACCCCCGTTCTCCTATCAATAGCGGGTACATGAAGAAGGCTATCAACAACCAGAAGGACATAAATTGAGAGACAAAAGACCGTGAAGAAATGTTCAGTTTCGCTTCTAAGCGAGATATGGAAAATGTAACAGGGAAGATAATTTCTCTTCACTGAGATACGAGAAATAGACAAGGAAGGAATTCTCTAGGTACGGAGAGAATGACAGGGGTCGCAGTGATCACCAGTGATATCTTTTTCAACACTCCTTTCAATATTGTAGTCCAGACTGTGGTAAGCAGAATATCAAGGTTGTTAGAAATTTTACTATATCCTATTTGAGCCACATATAACTAGGGAACTATTTCGTGGGTAAACTATATCACGCAATGGGAGTGTGTAGCGATTGTGTCATAACTGTGGTAAATATTAGGCATGGGTGTTGTAACCCATTCCTATGTAGCTTGCAAATCTTAGAGAGATTCTGGGACACGATTCAGAGAGGAGGAAAAACAGCAGTAGGAGTTCTTCAACAATAGTAAAGCTAAGAAGAAGATAGAGTCACAGTTTAACTTGTAGTTAAATTCAGAAGTGTGTTCTGATGGAATGTGAGAGAGTAAATTCTTAAGCTATAAGAGGTCCTTTAAATACAAACGATTGTAGCTAAGAAATATAATGATACTATTCTATCCAAACAGATAATAAAATGTCGCTATCTTAGTAGTAAAAGATAATTCAAGAAAAGTGCTTAAGCAGTGGACTCAATGCAATAGGATAAAACTAATGAAACAAGTGATGAAATCCAACAAGATAAACCTAGGAATGTCTACCGGTATATTAATTCAGTAATAATTGTACACAAGGAAACACCCAACTGGGTAGTGATATAATAATTAGAAAAGATAAGTGCCACCAATTAAGTCTCAAGTAGGCGAATATAACATCGAGCTAGTGACAAGAGTAATGAAACAAAAGAGATTTCGTTATAAGTTTTATAAAGAAAACGCGAAATTAAGAACGATGGCTCACTTTTGGTAGATTCAGAAAACTTTCTTTCCATCGCATTGAAAATGTGGGGTAATGAGAAGGGCTGCCATAGCCATCTACAGCTGCGCATAGTTAATTTTGTTAGGAGACAATACCAAGCCACACGAACGTGGTGGGTACTAACAGTTCACTAGAGTTCGTTATGGGGCTGGGCAGAGCGGGTTTTGCCCTCGGGCGCCCCGCCATTACGCGGGCCCTGAGGGGGTATTTGGTTCGCCCCCCCGCCCCGCCCCTGTAACGAACACTACAGTTCACTGCGTTACCTGAAAGTTTTGAATCTCACCATTGAGTGACACTCATTTCAAGTACTAGATTGTTCCTCATAAGACCAGTGCTCTACACAATCTTGGCGCTTAATATTTGACTTCTGACCGGATTATGGATCAATTAAGCTCCATGGCCTATCAAAATACACCCGCTCCAATACATATAATGCCACAAGGAATCCAAGTTAATATATTTTAACAGGGGTTCTTATTTTCCCTAATTTCAATTAATCTCGTTTGATAGAGCTGTCTAACTTAGCAGAGTTTCATAAATTTATACACCTCCGCTGTTTTAACTCAAGACAATTGCCAAACCCCGCTTGGCTCAGCAGTTGAGTATAGCTTTACTGTTTTGGAGTAGAGTGATATTTGAGATATCTATGGTATCCAATACCAGAGTTCTACAAAGAAGATCAATATTTCAAAACCTGATCCATATTCGCAAGAGGCCAGTCCGAGTCTAAATATGTACAAGATTGTAGGCTCCCTGCCTGGGTTTGGTACTTGGCCACAACGACTGGACTGAAGGCCATTGTCTAGTCATGGCAGCCGATGGTACCAGGACCAGCTGGACTCTAGATATCTGCAGGCTTTCAGATATCTACAGTTATTTTCAGATATCTGCATGCATCTTCTAATATCTTCTAGTATCTTCAAATATCGGCTGGTATATCGATATATATGCTTACATACACAGCTCTCAGCTATACACAGACGAATCATGGAGCGATTAGGTAGCATATCCCTATAGGCTACTACTGATTCCTCGTATCCATATAGCCTGCATGCTTCACGAAAGCGTATGTTGCGAAGACCGAGTCTGTTTTACTTCAATCCGTCCCTGCTGCACATACATCTGTTGTCTAGCTGTACGATGGCGTGGCCATCTGCGAACCCTGAAACCGATATTGACTGTATCTTACTGAATACTGACGCCTACTATACCTTCGTTCAGAAATTAAGTATAGGCACAATTCCAGCTTGAGCTACAAAATGAAGCGACAAAATTGTGCTGCGTGATAATCTTAAGTTAAGCTCGAACCTGATATTGCACTGTCTTGTTCTCAAAATGAGAGCAGCCGAAAAGTGAACTACTGAACATAGGGCGATAGGAGTGCCCTAACTACATCCTTAGCATGAGTAGTATCATAGCTGATCAGCCATTACAAATGCAAGCCATGCACCAGACCTCCCTCTGAGCAACTCACCTGTTACCCTCTCCCCTATCTATCTTTATGTTCATTGCCCCAAAGTCCCCACGTTCAATCCAGCCCTCCCCTGCATTCCCTCTCCGCCTCACCTCTACATTCCTTTCACCGCTTTCTCCCCTCATCCTTTCTGCGCCCCTTTCAGTTCTCCGTTTACTTTCTTCTTCCTTCTCTCCACTACTACTGTCTTCCTCTCATCTTTCTCCTACTAATGGCTCCCCACCACCTTGAATCCCCCATCCTCACTCCCACCTTTGGACTGATCAAGTTTTCAACTTTATCATAATCTAATGCAGAGCTCAGCTGCCACACCCGCAGAGTTACCGATGAGGAAAAAAACCCTGCAACAAATAGCAGGATTTAAGTTTGTCTCAATGCTGATAGACAATGTCGCTGGTAAGTGGTAGATCCTGGTCTCCAGCTGCAGTGATGGTCTATGGCCAGCATCTGACTATGATTCCAATAGCTCACCCTTCAGGTCCAAAGCTCCTGCAAGCAGTATACAGTTTGCGAGAACTACTTTGTAACGCAGGCTATGCTAGAATTGGACCTTAATGTGTGCAATGTCTGTTCATTCACAAATCTTTCTGGACAATCTACTTCTGATCGAATGCCTGCTAGACTTCTATGATGGCTGATTTGATGAAAAAATGTTCTAAGGAGCAAGTTACACCGTCTTGTCCCCCTTTGATGGGCTGCATATTAAATACTGCAGAAGCCAGGTAACCAATGGCAATGATTTTGTCTTTGACGGTTAGTATATCAATCGCTTTATTGCCAGCTGGCCTGGCCTTCCTACCTCTCCTAATACAACTAACTCGTGTTTGTGGTGGGTCAAGGACTCCAGATCTAGCGCATTACACCTGCGTTACCTTTAGAGATTCCGGGGGATAGCCGAAAATGGCCCGAGAGTCTACTTTTGGAATTCACAATCCAGGTATCTTGAATTCCCGCCCCATAACCAAGTGGAATGTCGTGGACCAACTAAAAACGATTAGTTTCGAAGGCCTCATAAACTATGAGCATGCACAACAGGCACTCCACAGTCAACTGGCGAGAAGGTGTGCAGATTATAGTCCACGTCGACACAACTACGGGTTCTTTAATGAATGCGCGGATGAAGCACACCCACCTAGCCTGGATACCTCTACACATTGAACTGCAGGACCTCGAAGCTGGATTTGACAGTATGTGAGAAAGAACCCTTCAGGTTGTGAGGAGGTTTAGTCGTGTTTGACCCAAGGTCCAACAACTCGAAGGACAAAACAGAGGGGTGTCTAGGCGTGGGTTTCGGTTTAAGTTTGTGGGTGACGGGGTGGATGAAGGTATGGGACTTACGGAAATAACAACCGCTGAGGTGCCTCTAATCGCCTCCGTGCAAAATACCATGTAGCTGACCTTAATAAACAGCACTATTCCTGCTAACATAACATCAAATCAACATATCTGAAGCCTGCTACCATCTTAACGCAGCATGGCGAGAAATCCCCTCCCTTGTATTCGTTTGAGGATTCAATATCATTCAATGGTTCATTTCATGACGGTTGTGGTGCATGTTATAACGTTCAATTACAGTCAGAACTCGGGAATGAATTCCTTCAAGAAGCAGGTGCTACATCGATTACGAAGTTTGTCGCAGCTCTGGTATTTCCCCTGTCGGGGCCAAATGGTGAAGAACTGGAAAGGTGTGGGCTTGCACAAAAAAAAAAACAAGCGTGGAATCTCAGCGCGGCGGCAATAGGTGCATTCCCACCGCTTTGGGCTTACCAGTCAATGCTCGATTGACAGATGTGTTGTTCTTCGGGGGACATTGGCGGGGCACATATGTGGACAGACTTTGGTCGCACTCGGAGTGGCTGCGGGGAACCAGTTGAGCGCCGTGATGGTGGCAGTGGTGGTGGTCCAGGTGGTGGTGGATCGTGCGACGGCGGTCGCTGCCGCGGTCGCTACGGTGAATGGTGTTGCTGTGGGTATTATGGAGGCGATGGTAAATGTGCTGGGAGTGGAGAGGGCATACTTGAAAGGTAAGTGCCCCGTATTTAATTCTAGTTAGTCAATTATATGCTTATGATAGTTAAACACGTCTGCGGGGGCGGAGGGTGATGCACCCCCCCCCCCTCCGCCCCGGCATGGGCGGTGATACCTCCATAATCCCCGCGGCAACACCAGAAACCGTGGCTGCCGCGATGGCCACCTGGGCCATAGCCTCCACCACCACCCCAGCCACTACCGTTGTCACGGGCACGGCCTCCACCACCTTCCCTGTGGTTGCTTGCTCCCTGTGAGGACCTCCACTGCCCCCAGTGCTCGCTAGTTACAAGTTGTCAAGCCAGTGGGCGGCAGGCAATCTAAGAATCTAGTGACAAGAGTTAGGAATTGTTGAAACAGTATGGCGAAGAGAATGGATACAACCCTTTGGAGATGATTCACTTCCCCGATATGCTACGTAGTGAGCTAGAAGAGATTAAGAGTAAGTTCGTGGTTTTTGGACTTGACTTTTTTGTTGCTAATCGGCTGGCGACGGATATGATAGCCAAGATCTTCTTAATTGTCTTGGAAAAGCTCCATTATTCCATTCAACGTCTGAAGAACCCAGGCAATAGTTCCCTGCCACTGTGGAGTCTGGTGGGTCCACTAACTCAACCTAAGAAGAATATTCCAGTTACCTTAGGGCAGCACTGACAATTACAGTGCACGGGATCTAGTGGCCTACGAATAAAACCTCCTCCCCAACTTTCGCCATCCTTCGACTGAAGCCCCTGAAATTCAATCTCCCCGACATGATCTATGCTAGTGCATAGCGCCAACAGCGCCACCGGCCTATCCACTTGGTAATCTTCTATTTCATCCAATGCCCTTAGTGCCGAGGATGCAAGGAATGTAAATACATTTTTCTTTTTCTAAACATCAAGACCTTGCTTAACTCCCTAACCCTGGACTAATTCCTGCAGCCAAGTGCTGCAGTGCATTGGCAGAGGGATTTGTATGTGCATCGCCTCCTGGCATACACCGTGGTTGCAGATATAGAGTGGCCCATTTACCAGCTACAACCGATACCCTTCTCACTTTTCTCCCCGCTGTTTGTCTCTACATCCACTGCCGACTTTGTGCGAGACATCTCTTGTCACTAAGGTGTACCAGCTGCGAACATTCGCTATTCACTATTTCAATTCCCCGCTTGCAGGCGGCCACTCAGACTTCCCAATCCAAGCGCGTCGAAGTCGAATTCTTGAATTACATTTCTGCGTCTGGGCAAGACACCAGCAGTACGGGATACGCTTGCTTGTTTTCTGTGCTCTGCACCCTGTCATGGACTCGATGGTTGGCTTAAGAATGGGCTTGTCTAAACCACCTAGTGGATGCTGGTTGGGAAATTTAGAGTTCTGGAACCACAGTCTGTCTGGTATGCAGGTCGGGACTCGGATGGGGGTATATGAAGGTTGAATTCGTCTTGGTATCATGAGGGGTGTCGGAACGGGTTGAATATTCCGCTGGTGATATCTGTGGTTTGTTGCATGTTGTTGGACATGTGGTCCGAGTCAAGATTTGTGAAGAGGGTTGAGGTGTTTGTTTGGATAACATAGCTGGGAGGGAAGGGGGGGTATGTTGTGACCACATGGAATAGGCAAAGAGGCCAACATGTGGTTGGCACCTGAGGTATCAACCTCGGGAGGCATGATTATATGTACGCACCCGAAGGGGGGGAAGTGACTGATATCTAGATCGCGACCTACGACAGGCACGTTCCATGTAGAGAAACTAGATCTTTGATTTTCGGTTGATTGTTTTTATGCCATGAATCTGTCAATAAGAAGTGTTCAGATAGAGGGGGAGTGTTCGGCATAGACTAAAAATTTCACCATATTTCCAATGTTTGGGTCAATCAAAATAATGAAATGTCGCTTTATTTGCAACATGTGCTGTTTGCAATGTTTATGGTAATGGAAGATATCTAGTCATTGAAATAACTAACCGAACGGTGCGTAATAATAATAATCACAATGATTGATTGAGTGGGGGTGACATAGTACTGAAAGTTTAGTGAAGTAGCATACCTCATAGGATATACATAACCTTGACGGAGCGGGAACGGGAACAGAAAGGCGAGCAGCTACTGGTAGTGGGGCTGAGAGAATAGAGGGCAAGTATGAAGAAAAGAGCAAAATTTAATACTGGAATTTCGGCGAAGTATCATACCCCATGGGATAAACACATCCAGAGAGGAAAAACGAGTGAAGGGGAACGAAAAGCAACGGCCCGCTCAGGTACCTGACTTAAATCTCCTTGCGGGCGGTTGAGGAAACATAGCCCCAGTTTATTGAGGGGATATAGCCGAAGTATAAAAGGTGAACATTCATGGAGCGGGAGGACCAAATCCAAAATATTTTGTAAAGCATCATACTGCCGAAGATACACACAGCCTCCTCACAAACATGGAACTAGGAAGAGAGACCGAGAAACCTTCCACTCTGGTAGCAGAGTTCAATATACTTGATTAAGCCTAGCAAGCTCTGAGCGTACCGGATGTGTTGGAAAGGGGCAAGAACAAGAATCGGACCCTTAGACACCCCCAATACCGTGATCCAAAATGCCCTTGAGATAAATTATTACGGCGATCAGCAGAAGGAACTTGGCGATGATCACGATAATCGCACGGCAGTACGAAGGACTGCCCCGAGCGCTGCGACGAGCCTTCTTATATTCAAATCCTAAAACATCGGGCTCCAACAAGCGATGTATCTTCCTGTCTATTTTGACCATCGTCTTGACGATCGTTCCACAAATGAACATCATAGCAAGTGAGGTAAAGATGAGGAGCGAGATCTCCCGGATCCGGTCAAGCTGGATTTCCCTAGCTCCGGCGGCATCGAGGCGTCCATACCGGGCATAGTTACCGTAAGCGCGAGGAGCTTCTGATGCTGGACTGCTTTTGTTGGTCAGTACCGTATGCATCTCTACTATTATAGGGGGAGAAGACACGAGAGCGGTTGCGGTAATCATTCCACCGGTTTGCTATCAATTCTGCGTATTCATTGTTGTTCGCAAGACCGGTACTTTTCCAAATGCAATAAGTTTCGGTTTGGCGGGATTCAGGATGGAACACCATGGTAGCTTTTGGCATGTCCTCACCTCTTTCGGGCTTAGGGGTTGCCCCACCGGGACGCACAGGAACTTACAACTGGTCCTTTTTCCTGCCTGGTCCATCGGGTTTTGGTTCGGGGAAGAGGAAATTGGTAACGATTCAGAGCATGCTGTTGAGAGATGGTTTCGCTTGTGGGGCTGCTAGTGGTCTCGGAGCAATTTCAAGAATGATAGTATTCGTGGCAGAAGATGCAAGAAGCATAATGCAGTGGTTGTGGGAAGAAGGAGTGTGCAGCCTCTTGCAATGGTTGTGGAGAGAAGATTGAGGAGTGAGAGGAGGGCGGTCGCGGGTAATATATAGACTCCGGGGGGACTGCATGGTGTTGTGGACGGCTCACCAATCATTTCCCACCACCCGCCTTCACCTCCAGTCGTGTTGGCCTCTCCCAAATCCCCTGGCCTGAGCGTGAAGCGGCGCCACGAATCGGGAGAACGGCAATGAACCCAGGAACGCTAAGCCGCAAATAAAGTTATCCAAAGGTAGTAACCGAGACTTTATGATATGTTGGCGGTTTTCATCATAACCACGTGCTTTGCTAAGAATATATTGATCAATAGAATCAATCAACAAGGAATGACAGTAGAAATAACTCTGAGGACAAGATATGCGAAGCCCATAACGTTGTGACAATGGTACAAGTTTTTCCTCCCTGCCTATCATGTTGTTTTCTCTTTCTGCCTTTGAAACGATGGTGAATTTCCGACGTGTAGAACTTATATCGTACCTCTTGGGATATTGTCAACCGCGATAGCACACCCGAAGGATCAGACACACTGCCTCAAACCATCCTTGAGAAATCTGTATTCAATGAGGTTACAGGATTTATTACAAGCTTCACTCACTCTGGACCTCTCCTACAGTGACTCCGAAGCCAGCAACCAGGAAACTGGAACTGACCTCATCCTGGCTCTATCCACCAACGCTTTGGCGCTGGACGACCTAGACGGTAAACCTCTCGCAGCTGATATTGAATACTTGTCGGAAGCATTCTTGCTATCAATATCGAACATCCAAGGTGCGCATCAGAAGGAATCCCCCACTCGTGGTCTCAGATTTTGGTCAAATTAATATAGTAAATTAACCCCTATCAATGCTATTATGGGTAGAGATTGACCAATAACAAATCTATGTTTGATAATGTGAATTATGTAATAGTTGACAATTATTGACGAATGCCACCTTTGTTCCCTTTGTCGAATGAGCCCAGCGTCGATTCACATACTTGGGTGTGAGAGAGAAAAGATACACCGTGAAGGTTTATCCGATAGGCTTGGCTGTAGGGTGGTGCGGGCAGAAGTGCGGTCTAGAGGTGGTGTTTGGTGTTTGGTTTTGAAGCAGGGCGTGGGAGCCTTCCGCCCGATTGTCGTGGCCGGCGCGGCTCTGCAGTCTTGGCAAGGCGAGTGGGGTAACCACGGGCTTTTCTCTCAGTTTTGCTACGACTGTACCTACAACAGTCATGTCTCGAACCGCGTTGCATCTCTATCCACTCTCCCCGCTTTGCCCGCTCCTCAGAACCAATCCTATATCCCAGGTCAATAAATCATTGTTGAATATATCTGGAGCAAATACCTTCGAAGAAAGTTTCTTTTCTTTTGTCGTCCTCGCGGCTTATATATGGGAATTCCAACATGTACAACTTCGGTCATGAGAAGAGCCTGAACAAGCTCCGCAGATTTGCTATATGACGTGGGTGAGCTCACTGCCTAAACAACACATCGACCCCTGTCTTATTCCAGAACAGTTCTTATGACTACCGAAAGTCGAGCAAATTAAGTACTATTCCGCTTCGGGAAAGGTTAGTGGTATTGCTATGATGAGAAGACTGTCCGACCTACGACTGTCTTAGAAAAAATACCCTAATGTGGAAACTGCCCTCCAGGCACCTGTTCCAATCGTGAACCTTCAACTCGGGCTACGAAGGTAGACCTAGCAGTTTTCGCCAGCCGCCGCAACTAGCATACTCAATGTTTCCCCGCCCTTTGGGATGCAAATATAGGGTTGGCAACTTTGAAATACCCTCCGTGGTCGAAATGGGGTCCCCGAATCTCCATGCTGACAATGCACCTTCAATAGGGGTGTTGCTAGCCGGTTGTCGGAGACTTGTTGCAGTGGACAAGCAGGCTCCCAAGGTCGAATTAATCAGCTTTACGCTTCAACAATCCATTGGTGTTCATCCCAAGCTTCTCGGTACAGCTTATGAACCAATGGCAGAGACCTGGTCAGGTTGTCCGAATTCCCAGCAGGGCAGGACTCTATGGGCCAACTCATCTGCCGGCCTCCCAGGCACCTCCTTCCTCGAATACACGTCCCAATATTGGGAATTACATGAAGCAAGGGATCCATCGGATTCCGCACAATTGGTTGTGCTGAAGTCACTTGACGACTGAGCTAACCAGAAATCCACTCCAGGTATTTTGGACACACAAACGGCGACACTGAACCGTTAACCCTCATAAACCGTTACTGTTCAGAGGTTTCAGCAGTGCATCCGTCTTCGCAATCATCGAGATTGCGCCTTGCTTCGTAGAGGTTGGAAGTTGTCACGCCAACCAAAAAGACTCTACGGGTGAATAAACCTCTCGTGTGGGTTCCACAGAATGGGAACTAGGGGGTGATGCCAATACTGCTTGGGCGGGAGGAGCTCAATTCACACCAGCCAAATAGGTAGGGCCGAACGCCACGGTTTTGGCCGGTTTGGGGTGGACATGAGGGAGCTGTGAAAATAATACTTCCACCAGAAGACCTCAAGGCTAACAAGCGAGATAGCGAGGGCCAGACGCCACTATCCGGGGCTGCTAGTGATGAGGAGGCGGGCGTGGTGAACGTGATCCTCAAGCCGGACGACGTCAACCCCGGAAGACCAGATGGCTGTCGACAAACAGCACTATTCAGTACGGCTTGGGTGGAACACCGGGGAGTGGTGGGAATAATGCTGGGCAGTATTAGCCCCGAGAGTCCTGATAAGCACAGTCAGACGCGGCTTTGGAGTGGCGCTGAGAATGGGCAACAGGGAGTGGCGAAATCACCACTGGAATGGGATAGCATCAACACCTCGGAGTTGTCGAATTACTACTCGACGAAGGGGCGCCAACCCCCATAACGCTGGCCAATTATGACGAAAGCCAGTCTGGTGGGCTGCCAAGAGTGGCCATGCCGCAGCGATGGCGCTGTTGCAGTCCCCGTCATCTCCTATAGTGCAAATGGGCTCAAACCTGGTCCTCCAAACAGGCAGAATGCGATCCCTATCTAGTCGACAACCACGAGGAATTTTAAAGAGAAAACAGCACTGATAAAAAGCCACTTCTAAAAAGAACAAACGAGCGCTTTTCCCTTCGTAATTAAGTGCCCTAGGCAGGAGGAGAGAGAGGACAAAAAGTGAAAGTTTCTTGTGAGAGCGGAAGAAGTGACAGAATGTACAGAGTGCTATGATGAAAAATACAGTAGAGTGTAGACAAGTAAAACAGCTGGAAAATGAATGAAAAGAGAAAAAAGGAACAAATCTAACTAAGCCTTAATAGACATCCACTCCTTCTGCAACAATTTACCAATAATCGTGAATACAATCGTGTATTACAATAGGTATTACTACGCTACCAGTACATCAAAAGCGAAAACACCTCAGTACTATCTGATCCCAAGGTGGTCATTCAAAAAACATCTGCCAAGCATTCTTAATTCCCATTTCCAATGGTATTGCCCGTAGGTGTATCATTTGACCTTACTCTGGTTGTTTTGGCAATTTTTGGCTCAATTCCGAACGGTTGCCACGGGATTGCAGTTCCACCGGAGAACCCACCTTTAGACCCTTTTGCACAGTACCCTTGGAATTGACTGAGAAGGAGGAAGATCCGCCCTCGGCGACACCGAGAACTGATATCCAATGTGCTTCTTCCGCAAGGGCCACGGCAGCTCCATTCGCATGTCCCCCGATGTCACAATCTCCCTCGCCTTATCCCTGCCAAATATCACCCCGTATTTTCAAACTCCGGGTTGCCGGAATTTCCTCTCCCCTTCCTTTCCCGAATGCATCCAACACATAATATTGGCTTAGATATGGTTAATTGGTTGATCGGAATTTACAATGTGAATATACCTATCTACCATTTACCCGCTCAAACCACTATTATTTTCTCCCGTGGTCGAGTCAAGCGTGGTTGATTGCTCTTGGTAACCCAGAACCTGGTGCCGTTGGCGGGCTATGTTTTATTGAGTTAAGCCAGCGTGGCTTGAAATCTTCGTCATATTTCCTTCCCGTGTCGCTTTCCGGCCATAGGGCCTCTTTGCACATATGTTTTTCATGCCTATTTTTCTCTGTCTACGCATGCGCCCACAGCTTTGTTTCCCGAATATGCCGTGAAAGTACCTCCCAGGAAGGTGTCTCAAAATGACCGCAGTTCTTCCATCCCCAGTTTGGTTGATTGCCACGAGTTGTGTGTACATGTCTCGGAGGCTCGATTTATATCATCACCTCGATCCCCAGGAACATATAGTCTTTTCATTTTCTTCTTCCGGTTTGCTATATCCCCTGAAGACCCAGTTGCTGCGAATGGATATTTCATCCTCCATTTTGACCTCCTTTTGCCCATCGTGGTTTTCTTTTCTTTTTCTCTTTCTACCAAATTATGTCCAATACTCGATGTCGCGCCTCGAGAGCTCCATGCAATCTCCGCACTCGGCAGGGCGCTATCGGGAGGGGGAGGGGCTTGCCAAGTTCCTGGGAGATCAACGTTTGAGCTATATACCACCTGTTTAGCAGAATTGTGAAAACAACAAACTCAGTGACCACAAATTCCAGTTCTAAGGTTAGAATAATAATAATCCGAAAATGATGTCTTTTTGTAGATACAAAATTCGCTGTCATTAAGGACCTATCCCTATATACGAGCCTACATAGCAAAAATGAACCAAGGTGGTGATAATGAATTGAAGTTTTCTCCACAACAGCTGTACTTGAGGTGACTATGCAACCTGCAGAGGGTTCGGGGGTCTTCAGGCAAAGGACTTGATAAAAATAAAACATTGGTACGATAGCATATAGGCGACCCAGTGCAGATGACCTTATCGGGGGGGAGTCAAGTTTTCTCTTGAAACATTCCTCCAACAACGGAGGAGTGTTACACAGTTGTATTTGTAAAAGCAGACTGTCGGGGGGGGGGTTATTACTTAATCTAGATGTAGTGGGAGATCACCCCCTGTCCCTCCCTCCTCACCTTACATGACCCGGTTGAGCTCAAGGGATTACGCTGTTCCGAGCCCACCCTATAACGAGATGAATCATAGTATGATATCATTTTTCTCTTCTTTTCCTTTCTTTCTAAAACAAAAAAGCGAAAAAGCTTTAGATCGTAATACCCGAGGCGAGCTGGCTGAGTCCCGATACTATGAAGTTCAGGTCTCGCCAGGTTCCGAATGCGCTACTAAGAGGCAGTTGCAGGTATAACCGTTGAGGCGAAAGTGAAAAATGGTGGTATTGCAGCAAATTATTAGTATCTGTGTGGTGGCTGTTGTGCGAGTGTTGGCTTGACAATATGAAGTCAATTGAGCTGCCGGTCGCATAATATATGACAGGTTGAAAGGAATTAGGCGCTTAGTCACCTGTTGTCAAGGAGTATCAAAAAAGGGGGCCCATTTCTTCTTCTTAGTGGAAATGATCATCTCTTCATCTTTGAGCCAAACAAGCAACGTGCTATTTAATCATGGTGAACTTTATCTCTCTGCCGCTTTCCCCCCTGCTTCACTGCAGCTAAAGTTAGTTGCAGCTTCCTCTTTCATGCAAGTACTAAATTTCCCACACCACCGTATACGATTTCATCACAGCTAACTGGCAGGGGGCGTGCATGTTGTCATGGGAGTGAATTGGCAAAGTGGCAGACACCCCGTTGATGCCTAAGGTACTTGGGGGCCACGATTGGATGTATGTTATGGTGGGGGTGATTAAGGTCACTATCACAACCCGGGAGAAGCTGGGGCCCTGTGAAGAAACTATAAAGATTTTTTCCCACAGCAACAATAATGATAATAATGACAATCGCTCATGAGGCGAGGTCAGAAGATACCATAACTTTCGAGAAGTATCAGACCGCACAGGATATAGATAGCGGTCTCGGAATAAAAAGAGGAAGAAAGCAGAAAAGCAGAAACTAGAACCCACCCACTCTGGCAGCTGAGTTAGATCAGCTTGAGGGGGTTCGAGGGCACATAGGCAAATTGTATGAAAGGTGGACATTCATAAAGCCGTAAGAGCAAATCCAACAAGTCCCGTAAAGCATCATGCTACAGGTGATACACACAGCCTCCTGAGGAAAATGAAAATGAAAGGAGAGCAAGAAGCCATCCACTCTGGTAGCTGAGTCAAACCTAGTAGCCGTTTCAACTTAGAAAGCGCCCAGCACCCCGGATACGGTAGGGACGGCAAACACAAGGGTAGGACCATATGGCAGGCCAAATAGCCTTGTCCAAAAGGCCCTTACTGGAAAATGAAATTCCGGCGATGACCAGAAGGAACATGGCGATGATCACGATAATCACAGAGACATACAGCGCGCTAGCACTTCTCTCCAAACTCTGAAATATCACTCTCCACGAAACGGTGTATCTTGCTCTCGATTTTGGCCACCACCCAGACAATCGCACCACAAATAACCACCGCAGCGATCCACATGAAGATAAGCAGTGAGATCTCCGGCGACAAGGTTATGCGAGATTTTCCCAGCTCCAGCTGCCACGAGTCGCCCATGCCAGCCGTGGTCAGCGTAATCAGGGGGGATTCCTGATCTGGGACTGTGTTTATCGGTCAGCACCACAGGCATCTTGGCTATTGAAGGGGAAGAACGCACGAGAGCGCTTGCGGTAATCATTCCCCGGGTTCGACATTAGTACAGCGTATTCATCGGAGTTTGCAAAACCGGTTGCTTTCCAAATAAAATCAGTTTCGGTTCGGTGGGACTCCGGAAGGAACGTCACGCTAGTCTCCGGCATATCCTTATCTTCCAATCCTTTAGGCTTAGGAATTCCCAGATCCCACAGCAAGCTAGCTTTCCACCATTCATTCATTTTCCCATCCGATTGGAGTTTTTGTTAACGAAAGAGGAAATTGGTGGCGGCGATCAGGATGTCGTTGAGCGAATTTCTCACTACGAGAGCTGCGAGTGGTAGTGGAGCCATTTCAAGGGTATTGGATCTTGTGAAGAGCAAGTGAGAAGCCTAATGCAGTAGTTGTGGGGAAGAGGGATAAATATATTATGGCGATGGTTGTGGAGAGAGGTTTAAGGGGTGAGAGAAGGGAGGTCGGGGGCTATATATACTCTCTGAGGAGACTGGGTGGTGATTTTGACAGCTCACAAATTATCACATATCCCCCACATTTAGAGTTTATCGTGTTGGCCTCTCCCGCACCTTTTTGTTGGGAGCGTTTCACTGGCCTGAGCTAGATGCGATTGGGAGCACGGGAATGCCACAGTACACACAAATCAAACCGGGATATCCGAACCAGCAAAACCGGGTGTCTACTCAATAGATAGCGACAATAAATATAAATGAAAAAAAAAAAAACCTTGGAGATGTAGATAATTAAAAAGAGGATAATTATGTGGCTCTTCGTTTTCAATTTCAAGGATTGTGTCGCCCAAGGCCAACGGCTAGGTTAATGGCTAGTACGTCAAATATTTGGGGAGCGTGAACCCAGGAACACAATCCACGGAGAGTGATGCTAAAAAGGACCGAGGAGAATGACGGAGATACGATGACACTAGGTAATAAGTATGAAATTGTCGACGGGAATTGGGAGCTATAAACCACTCAGAGTATTGTGGGAGCGCTTAAAGTATAATATCTCTAGGGATTTGATAGTTCCACCATCGCAAGATTCTGATACTACAAGTACCCAAGCTGAATATAGACAACAAACCGATCTCAATCGATGATAATGCGAGAGACTTAGATAAGTTCCTGTGACTTGAGAATCCGACAACATACTAAAGTAGGAACTGGCAGTATAGGATCGGCCTTTTCCCAAGATTGAATAGTTCCGGGGATAGCGGTTGCTACTCCATTTGTTGTCCGGAGGTGTATCATTCCTCCATGTTTGTCGTGTCTTGGCACAACCACGATCCGTTGGAATGGAATTCTTGTTTCACCAATCCAGAATCCTGCAGCACCCGACCTGCCATCACGGCCGGCGCAGGGGCCTTATGGGCCACTACCAGTAGCCCTGACATGTCGCTTGTGCTCGGGTAGTCGATTATGGAGTTGTCGGCCGCTATGATAACTTTACCAGTGTTCCACCCATCCAGGCAATACCACGTGATATCCTCCATTGGCCAACGGAAGCGCGGTGCGCAGGTAACTTCCAGCTGTGGTTCGCGACGCAGATGAAATTTCAGGTAAATTGTTTCAAACGAATTTATTCTGCTGGCATCTCCGAACTGGCGTGTAATCATGATCTGCGGTGTTGTCCGATGGTTAATGAAAGCCGCGAGGGTAGTGTTGAGCCCCAGTTAAAAGTAAGGGAGTCCTTTCTATTAATATTGGACAACGATGGAAGACGGATTACTCAGCGGTAGGGGGTACATATTCGGATTTGCGAGCGACATAGGCTGGGAAAGATATGAATCATATTGTAAACAATTTTGTTCTCTTCGCGCCTAGATACTTCGTCGTCTAACAAAACTAATGGTCAAGTCAGGTGAATAAATAAAGCACAATTAACTTCTATGCCACTGTCCTCGGCTCTGGACTTTAAGGCAAAAGTTAGGAGGCTATCCAAACCTGGTAGTCCTGCATGTCAAGGAAAATCAATTACCCTGGGTGGACTTTTAACTGCAAAATTCATCATGAGTCTATGAGCACCCTGTAAACTCCCGCAGCCTAGTCCGTGGCCAAACGTCTCGTGCTTGCATGGCGTTAGATACAAACTACCCCCATAGCATACGGCTCTCAAGCGTTGTGCTTCTCCACTCGGACTGGCATATTTTTCCACACGTCCGGCCACCCAAACAGGGCTACTTGTCCCCGAATAAGCTGAGAACGTTGTGCCTCTGAGGGTGCTTCGATGACTGCAGTACCACAATGACTGGCTCTATTTTCTTTCTATCTCCTTGAAGGATCCTCTTAGTTTCCCCTATCGGGCCTCACGATCCCAATGAAATTTCCTCAAACGACCAGCGTGAGGCTTGCCATGTTCTCGGGATATCAGCCTTTGAGTTATATACCGCCCCTTCGCATAATTATGAAAACAACTGACAAAGAGACCGTAAGTTCCAGTTATAAGGTATAATAATAATGACAACCGTAACAAATAGTATCCTGTATTATATAAGATTGGGTCGCCGCGTGAGGGTCTCACAATATGGGCACCGTATGTAGAGGGTTTTTATTTTTACCTGGTAGGAACGTGAGTGTATATCCACCCTGTCCCCTCTCGCAATATTAAAAAATAAATTCAATGTTGCATTCTCTTCTTTTTTTAAAATAGCATGATGAATTTTCTTAATACCCACGGCGGGCCAAATCAGGATAAAGGAGTTCAGGCCATCTTAGGCAGTAGGTGCGCAATAAACAGGAAACTAGAGACTTAAACGTTGATGAGTAAGGAAGAATAGTGATGCGAAATGTTCAACCAATTGATGGTATCAACTTGTTCAGAGTGATCACGGAAGTGGTGGATGAGGTGTAGATAGCATGAGGAGTCGATGTCACCACAGGAGCGAATCGGCAAAGTGGCCGATGCAGGGTTGACACCTAAGGCACTTATGGATCACGATTGTATGTGTGCTAATGGGGACGTGGCTGCCATCGCTACCAAGACCCACGAGATGCTAGGGCCATGGAGAGAAACTATCTTTTTCTTGGATAATAATAATAATAACGAGAACAATAATAAGAATAGAAAGAACAAGTCATCCACCAGCGGGGGGAAATACAGAAAGTTTAGTGAAGTATCATACGGCGCACGGTATGTATGAGGTCCACAGGGGAAAAGACGGGAAAAAGGGAGAAAGGAAGAAATGACACGCTACCCAGACTCGTGGATAAGTGAAATATGCTTTCTGGGCGTTGAGAAAAAATAGCGAGAGGATAAAAGGGTCACATATATACAGGGGTAGCAGCAAATCCGAGAGGTATATTAAGCATCTTATCGTACTACAGACGATAGGTACAACCTCCTCAGAAAGACCAAAATCAAAGAACAGACCAAGAAGCCACCGACTCAGGTAGCTGAGTTAGATCTCTTAGCAATTTAAACGTAGCAACCGCTAAAATTTCTGGATGCTTTGGCAACGGCGAGCGCAGGGATAGGGCCCTGATGCACCCCAAATGGTCTTACCTCAAAGCTCTTTCAGAGATAGCATTACGCCCATGAGCATAGGAAACATGGCTATGATCACGACAACACAGAGCCGTACCCAACAAAGTGGAGAGCGAGACGCCAACCTTTTTTCTCCCCAAATCCTGTAAGGCCACGTTCTGCGAAATGCTTCATCATCCTTTCGATTTTGGCCTGGATCCAGGCGATCGCACCACAAATAAGCATGGCGGCGAGCCAGGTAAAGATCAAGAGTGAGGTCTCCTGGGATATGGTCAGGGGGCATTTCCCCACCTCATGCTGCATCGAGGGGTCCATGCCGGTCGTCACAGCAATCGTGGAAGACCCCTGATCTAAATGACAGCTAGGGTTCCGGAGCAATAACCGCCACGATCACCGTACTCACAGCTTATCACTCAGCGGAAACAAAACGCCAAGACACTAGGCAACTGCCAAAAGTGGGGTATGAAAAATTCCTCCGCCCCCGCACCCCCCACTCTCTCACTCCTGGTCAATCTCTTTTTCTCAGCAACTCTCTCTATTTTATCGAACTTGCACAACTAACTAAGACTGACGAACAGGACAATTACAGCAGTATAAATAACGATGAAAACAGATCCCCTACTCGCTCCGACACCCTTCCTGGCACTCTACCGGCCACCACACATACCCAGGCAAGCTCCCATTCCTCCACGCATTTCCAAGCTAACAAAAGAGAAAAGTAGGATCAACATGACGACTCCCACGCCCATAGACCTCCCACTCCATACCCGTACCCGCCCCCCCATCGATATCATTCCCGTACCTGTACCAACGATAGCGACAAACACCGAACGAGAGTGCACCGGTCAAAAGCACCACGAACAGCAGGCGACGAACAGCAGACGACGGACGGCAAACGATGAATGGCAAATAAGCGGACGACGACAAATAACCGCAAGCGGTCGAACAAAGGTCGAACAAAGAGGATGACGGCGCGCATATCTGGACGGGCGATAAGAGCAACGGACGGGTGGTGGAGGGAATGGAAAAGCATGCTCGATAGGTTCTAGGCGTGTTGGGTATTGTTAGAGCATTCCGAGCTGTACCCGGGGGTTCCATCCATTTTCAACATGATCTTGGACTGTGATCGTGGATCGGCACTATAGGCATCTTCAATATTGGGGGGGTGTGGAGGAGACGTACCAGGGCGCTTGCGGTAATCATTCCACGGGTTCTTCATCAATTCTGCGAATTCATCAGTGTTCCCAAAGCCGGTACCTTTCCAAATGCTATCGGTTTCGATTTGACTGGATTTCGGAGGGAACATTCCGGTAGCTTTCGGCATGTCCTCACCCCTTTGAACCTTAGGGATTCCTAGACCGAACAGAGCGGGAACTTTTAACTGGTCATTTTGGCTATCTGCCGCGTCGAGGGTCGGTTTGGGGCAGAGCAAACTGGAGACGGATGGGAGAATATTATATGATGGCTTCGCTTCGGGGGCTCCTAGGGGTACTGGAGCAATTTCAAGGATCATAGTTGAGGTGGAGAAATCGAGAAGGCTAATGCAGTTGTTGTGGAAAGGGGAAGTTAGCAGCCTATTGTGAATGCACTGGGAAAGTGCAGTCAGTCGGGAGTACAGTGGAATCTCAGCCCGATTGGCCAATGGGCAAGAGGACAAGTTAGATCGGGCAGTGGCCGACGACAACTCGAGGAAGGCGCTCGGCCGTGGGGCAGATACAGTGAAGCATAACCGATATGTAGATCATCATCACTTCCCTTAGCGCATTGTTGCCAGCACCGAGGAAAGTCAGTTCTTCTTGGAGCTTCCGCTGTTAGCCCATTTACCGAACTTGAAGCTACTATCTCCGGAATCCTGAAGGAGTTCAAGGTGGCTTCCGAGGAGTCTATCAAGGGGTTTGAAGAGCTGAAAACAAATCAACTATCCGTTCAGGAGGTCCTGGAATCTTCGGCTGACCTTCGACCCGGGCGCGAACTCACCTACTGGGAAGAGATCAAGGGAAGCGTATCAAGAAGTCCAAGCCAAAACCCCACCACAGAATCCTGAAGAAAGTGATGGGAATCCAGAAAAATGGCATTATGGAGGCTTTAGTTCTTGAGCGGGGTGCCGAGCGGAATGAGGAAGATGTTATCGCACGGGAGGGGAAAAGGCCAGAATAGCGAATCATTTTGAGACATAAGCAGAGCAAGCGGTCTAAAAGAATATACGACTCAGGATGTACTATGTAGGATAAGGAAGCGCAGAATGGTGCGGTAGAGATGGGTCGGTGCGTGGAGGTGGTTCGAATGAGGATTGCTGGGGAAGCGATTCTTGGGGAGGACGAGGAGTTTCAAACCCGGGGGTGACGAGGAGGAGGCTGGCTTGTTTAGCGAATATCAGCAGCGAGCAAACCAGCGGTTTCTTCCAGATCTGGTAAGGTGGGAGAATGGAAGTGTTTCCGCCACAGGCCAACACAGCAAGAGTAAGTTGATAGCCATCCAGTTCACGCGAAACGCCCAGGCCGCCCAGAAGAGAGCCAATAAGGCGGAATGCGTGGGTCTACGGCAGGCTTCCGAGTGCGATCATGGGTCACATAAGAGTGATGAGGACGAGCAGGGAGGTAATGACACTGGAATAATGATGACCGAAGCGGGAAGGAAGGATCTGGAAGCAGCCAGGAAGCTCATGCCAAGAAAGCCTGAGTTCGGGGAGGCTAAACGCTGGAATGAGGATCAGGATGGAAAGGGGAGTCAGGATGAAGCCGAAGTAACCATCGTTAACAAGGCATCATCCAATATACAGAATAAACCTGTTTCGAAACCCGGAGTATCGCCGCTTCTTGTTTCTAACTAGAGAGCAATTGCTAGCAAAATGGGCAGTTCATCGACCAGGCTTTTGGGTGAAGGAGAGGAGGGCAAGGTGACCCTAGAGCCTAACACGGGTCTTGCCCAAGCCTCCACCTTCCGCCTCTTGGGGCCCAAAGATTAGGCTCTGGTATCATACCTGGTAGGCCAGAATCCAACAACACAAGGATAAACTCAAAGATCGCCAAGGATCAAAAGCCATCACTCAAAAACCGTGATGGCCTCGAACCGGATATCGAGATTTCTGTGAATGCCATACTTCAACTTGACTCACAAAGGCCCAAGGCCAGCGGCGAACGCGATAGAGCGGGGGAAGGGGGGATGATGATGGCGCAGGAGTGATCAATCTGGTGCCAACCAAAGGTATGAAGGGCGTGAATACTGATCAAGGGGAACTTGTCTTCCGCCCTTTCTCAGGTGTCAAAGTTGTCGCACAATTCAAGGCGGAGAAGAGAAAGATCGACAAGGAGGGCAACCACGTACTCGACACCAGGAGCCCGAGGTGGGGTAGCCATACCGGCGCCGGTCCCGCAGATCAAAGAAGGAAAGAACATTAGGTTTTCTAAGAGGATCAAGGGTGTCGATAAAGATAAACGGAAGGTTTAGAGCCTTGTGAAAGTTATCATCAATTCGAAGCATGTGGAGAAAGTATGAAACTACCAAATTGGTATTATTACCAACAACGGTAACGCTCTCCAACAGAAACTTAAATACCAAGCATCTGCTCTTCCTTTCCACTTCAAATATCATCAGCAATACAAATACTGGCTGTGCATCGGCTTTTATTGCAAATCACCGGTGCTCGATTCTTCGTACGATCCTACAAGCACCAAGCAAGGTAGATGGATGCTGGGAGGGTACGCAGGATTGAATGGAAGGTGCGCAGGCTAGAGTGAAGCGCTGAGAGATGTGACGTGTAGATGAGAAGGATTGAGAAGGAAATTGTGGAGATGAGAAAGGTTGTGAAGAGAAAAAGGGAGATGAGAAGGGTGGAGAGGAAAAAAACGGGAAACCAGGAGATGTGTCCCGAAGAGATGAGGAGAGATAAGAGGAGAGGAGAAGATAAGGGAAAGAGCACGAAAGTCATGACAAGAGATATCAGAAAGAGACGGAACACGGGAGATTTTCTTATTCATGTATATAAGGGTGCCTGTTTACCCTTTAGCTAGAGAAAATTGCGACGCGAAAGAATCTCAGGGTACCATCCTCCGTCATACAAGCTTCCACCTCACGTGAAGCCAACAATCCACTTTTTTTTCATAACTTCACCTTTGGCCCCGAGTGGGCTATGACGACGTTCGAGGATTCTACAATGCCGGGTGTTATTGTCAAGCAGGGTACAGTAATCAAGCCTATGTCAGCACGATTCAGGTAATTGAGTTTTGTTGGTTGATGTGTGGGTTCATTGCGTGAATATTATAATACTTGGTTGGGCATAGCCCAAAAAGATTTGAGTTCGTGCCGCTATTTCCAGTATTCTCAGTCCTCCCGCTTGTAGAAGATCGAGTGTGACGTGCAGTAACTTGGATCCGAGGTTCCAAGAATCCGATTCTGAGCACCGAGGGTTAGGATTGGCTAACCAGGTGCTTCTCCCAACGTCGTGATATCACTTCTAACACACATGCCCCGATAACAACATCTCCTCCGTGTATGGCCCCCATTGATACATCTTTCTAACTCTCTCAGGATTAATTCCACAACACCGGTCTCAATCGGTTTTGTCAACCAGACCGAAATTTCACACACTTCGGAAACCTAGCTTCAACCTGGTGGGATCCCAACGGCTTGTCCCGTCTCTTCAATCGAGTGAACCCAATCCGTCTCCCCTTCATCCAACCCCGTATTCACAGAGGTTCGCCAATACCAGTCACCGCTTTGACGCGCACATCGCGGGAAACGTCGATCCAAAATTGGATGCGCAAGAAACTGATAAGCCCCCGAAACTCTGTTTCCTGGCGATAGGTTGCTGCGCCGCAATTCTCGCGGAGGCGGTCGCAAGACTATCGAGCACCGGGTCCGTCGTGCCATGCTACGCGAGCAAGCATGTCCCGTGTCCGAGTTAGCTCCTGAAGTCTGCCATGGAGCATGGCACGCTTCAGGCGGTGGCTGATGTCCACAATCGCGACCGGGGCGACCCTATTGACTACAAAGTTTGTTGCTGAGGATATTCTTGGGATCATATGGAGGGGGACGCACGACTGGAATAAGTAGATTAATGCCGAGGAGTTAAGGGCGTTCTTTTAAAGAGGAGGGATGGCGCAATGCCCTTGTTATGGGATGTGTTCATGTGCCGGCGTTTGGATGGATGGAGGTTAGGGGTGGGTAGTCATATAAATAGGCTATGTTGGGAGGAGAGTGAATTGGGTCCTTATGACTTCTACGTTGTCGGAGGTGCTCTATATATACAAGAAACGTCTCCTCCGGAGAGTCCTGCTCTCTTTCCTTATCGCTAGTCTGCACTGCATGAACTCCGCCATCATGAAAGATCCACAACCCTGCAAAGTGCATCTCAAAACTTTCTCCGTGACCCACACAATAACCCCAAACACTCGTGACATTTCCTATTGTTTCCCCATACCCTAGTGCAACACAAACCGCAACACTACTGAAGCGGAATGAGCACTAACACCTTAGTGCTCCCCATCTTCCTACACATGAGAAATCCGATACCTTTCCAACAATCCTGTGACAACTCCTGCCCCTAACATGCTGCATGCTGTCGCACCTCCTCCTAAACTAACTACCCCTAGTTCAAACTTCTTTCCGACCAAACTTAAGCAATACCGTTTCACACCAAGTTACAAGCTAAGTGTTCTAAAACCGGAAGCTTCGTGAATTTCAACAGGTAGAAGGTTGGGAATTATTTCTTTGGAGTCAACAGTTGCTGGCAATTGTTGCGACGACGTTGGGCCCCAATATTTCAGAGATTGTTAGGAGAGAGGCGGAGTTGGTGGGAACCAGATCTAGACAACCGGCATCAAGTCGTGATGTTCCCATTCGGAAGCATAATCTACTATCTGTATGAGATGTAGTCCGGCTTAGTGATAGGAAGCCCCAGATGGCTCCAACATCAATTTGAAATAGAGAGCACAGTTTTTCTGGAAACCTAAAGTACCGTACAAGATATACCTTGAATTCGATAACTGATAACTAAAGAGATATTGCAGGGCTCTCTACTGCCGGAGCCTTGCTGAAGGATCGTGATATCAAGACTTTAGTAGAGCGCAACGAGCTGGCACCCAGTATTTGGGTAAACCATCATTAACCATCACTCGAAAAACCAATCCAGTGCAAGGAAATTTCACGCTTAAGACCCCTCCTGCAATGATACGGGCAAAATAGTTGGCATCACCGACAGAAAAGAAGGAAAATGCTTAAACCAGAATTGTCCTTGACAAAGTATCACGATATAGGCCCACAATCTACGAGCAGATGATATTCAATCGCAAGCTACATGGTAGCCCAGGATCGGTAATTGCAATCTCCTCCCTATTACCCACCAGATCTTTCATTTTCTCCTCAAGATTGGGCTTTCTCTGCTCCTTCAACTGCTGTCGGGCCCCGTGTTATAGCTTCCGACGCTCGGTAACCAATGTAGGTTCCTCGATTTGACTTCTCACCGGTATTTCAGGGGTCAGTATTGATTATAGAGAAGATCGATGTGAGGGGGAGACTTACCCTAATGCTCTTCCTTAAGTCTAACCATGAACTCTTCACGTGACCACGCTGGATTAGACGTGAACTCAGTCGCCATGTTTCCACAAACTGGACAATCGTCCTTTTTCTCTTCCCCCAAGGTATAGGTCTAGACACCCCCATTGCCGATATACATCATGTAGTTGTTTAGGTACGGATTACCCCCCGCAGCGATCTCGAGAGCTTCGTTGCAACAAGAAGCGGTGATGATGGCCTTTGTCGAAAGGATGGCCTCCATGATATTTTTTATTACCCCATGAGTTAGGGGCCCCGTGGCGGCGGAAACATTAAACTCCTGGGCTCTCTGCAATACCTGCTCGTAGACCCACTGGACGTGCTCCGGATCATCATTATCCGACCTCTTCTCTATCGCACCAGTCATATTTGTACCGTTCCTACCTCACTCCCTCGGGCAACCCTACAAATACTTTCAAACACTCCCAGCCACGCCTGAATACTCGCCCACTTATCACAATGTGCCAGCTTTCGGTGAATTGTAGCAAGCATGCAGAGGGGTACAGCTGTCTTCGGCGTGAGCGTATCACCAATAACCCTGGACTGTCCGTTGAAAATTTCCGTCCCACCATCGATTAGTGGCTTTCAATAACTCCGAGTTATCGTTTTCCACCCTCTAAGCGAAAGTAGCATTAACCCACCTCCTAGCGTGCAAACTGTCCAGACCGCAGATAGCGAGCTTGAACTACTTGTAGCAGTCCTTATGCTTATCCTGCATCGCGCAGTAGTGTGGAGTTATAGTGCGGTCCTTGACAAGTGACATTACCAACGAGCCTTCCACCGTAGCCTTCGGTTTTCGGACATCGGAGGGTGGCAAGAGATATTTTGGGCCAAGCTTCGAGACATCGATTCTGCCCATGTCTATTTCGTGATTGTCTTGAAAGCCAGAGAAGGCAAGATCTTCCAGGATTTCGCAGCGTAGACCTCCCTCTCCTCTCTTCTATTTTTAGCATAACTGCCCGTTCTCCTCCTGGAGGGTATGCTACAAACATCTCTCTAACTGACCACAACATTAGCTTCTCGAGCACCCACTAGTACGAATTTACGGAGCTTACAAGACTTTAAAATCATCTAGGAATCTCTTTTTCATTTCGGTGTCATAGGCCTGATCTGTGAAGGGTCCCTTCGGACTGAGCATCCCATCCAGGTATCATACCTCCCACAGAATTTTGAGTTTCATTCAAATCTCAGATAAAATGGCGAATTGTTACCATTTTGGGGAGTCAGCTATTGTCATTTTCGCACGGTCTGGTAGCTGCTCAGGTTGAGAGGAGCCCAAGTGCAAGGAGACTTCTGAGGGTGGGTTAGTGGTTGACCGTTGCTCATTCGAGCGCTGGCGGGGTAGCTTTGAGGCTATGGTGATTCACTATAGGGTTTCATTGCGATGCCGCACCTTGCACGGCTGAGCTTGATTGGAACTTTATCATGTGGCATCATCACACCTCTTCCGAGCCTTGAGTTCAATGTTTATGCCTCAAAACATTCCACCGTGCGGCCTGTACTGGTATGATACAGGACGTATAACCCACTTGCAACCAGTAAAGGACTTTACAACAATAGGGGAAATACGCTTTACCAGATCCCGATCAACTATAACTACCCAACTTCATACTTGAAATACAAATTCCGTGCTATAGAAAGCGGGTGAAAAACCGTCACATTGTCCAAGCGTGATGAGTGATCCTGTTGAACGTCAAGGAGGATCGAACAGAGAGTTTAATACTCTTAGGATATCGAGGTAACCGCTGGCCTTGCTTAACCATCGCCCACCCTATGTAGCATTATCTTATTCAGGTATGTTGGAGCCCTGTATTGGTGGCCTCTTCTCCAGTCGTAGCTAGCTGCATAGGCGATGATCGTGCCATTTCTACTGAAGCCGGTGGCGGAGACTATTCCACCGACAGGAGGAAACCATTTGGATCCCAATAGTGGAAGGTCCCGTTAGCGCCAGCGTTGGGGCACGTTCCATGGGCAGGATGAAAGGGGATAGCATTCTCTCCATAAACGCCAGCCCTGGGGCTTGTGGGTTTAGCTGTTCTATGGCATTTGAACCTGAAATCCAACCTGGCAGGGCAGGACATTTGGCACCGGTCTATTCCTCGTGGGTGACGAGATGATCACGAAAGAAAGGAGGGAAAAAATAGAAAACTCACGGGGAACCTTCGGGGAACCTTCGGGGAACCTTTGGGGTCGAGATAGACAAAATCTCATCTCCCCTGGATACCACAGGTGAGAACACGGTCCTGCCACTTGGGCGCTCTAGCACTCGGTTCGAAAATAGTTTCGGGACTTGATTGTTTCATCCCATGATCCTGTGACCACCCTTTGGGCGTTAGCTCCCGGCGGAGTAAAGCAGAGAATAAAACGGACAGGACCATTATAGGCAGCGACCCGAGCGCGCCGAGCGGCAGCAACACCCCACAGTCTTGCAGCGTCAAGGGTACCTCCGGAGACGAGTTTATTACCTTGCTGCGGTGGGGAAACATGATAGTCGCAATTCCGAAAGATAAACTGTGGGTTGGCTCTAATACCATTAACCAGAACACATTCAGAACAGGTCCTTCATGTCTGTAAATCGCGTTACCAGAATTCGCCCCCTATCAGGGAAATATCATAACAGCGACCACTCTTGTCGCAGCCAGCTACTGCTAGAAGGTCTGACTTCGTGGACATCTCTAGGTCAGAAAGACTCTCTTCAGGGGCTGTGGACAATGTTATATCGGCGCGGAGAAATCCCAGATTGCTGGTGGTGGTAGAGGAACCGGAACTATTCGCAAAGTACAGAATAGCAACGGTTGCTCGCTCTAATGACGGAGAGGATCCGATGAGTGAAGACCTGTTAGGATATGTATCCTAGGATATGAGCAGGGAGAGGAAGCGGTTATGGTTAAAAGCTCTCAGTAATTTGGAGAAGCTTCCAGTCGGGAAACGCGTAATACCGTGACGCGACAGACCAATGACTAGTGGCACAGCAGCCCGCTTGAACTTCCGCCTCAGGGGGAAAGGCTACGGTTATGGCGCTCCGGATAGGAATTCTCGATTGACAATTGGTCACTCGTTGGGGGGCTCGATTGATTCGCTCTTCTAGACCCTTGACTATGACTCGTTTCTTTAGTCTAGAGCATTGTGAGAGGTGAATTCAAGGGAAACACACCACAGGCCCTCACAGCTCATCGGTGATTGTGGTGCAAACAAACAAGCTTTCGGGCTCTGGACAGTCACATACCTCATTTGGGCGATTTTGCCGAACTTCTTATTCCAATAAAAAAACGCCACAGCTCATACTGCCGAATTTGCTTTTCGAGGGAAGAAACTACGGAAGCTTTGGTCCATATCTCACCTGTGCCGTCATGAGTCACGGGTACAGTACAAGGCGCTCAGAAGCATGACACATAGATCGGTAAGGTTGGAAAAGGCGGAGGGGTGACACCGTATGATATGTTACTGACAGTCAAGCCATGCAATGGGTCGGGCCTTGGGTGGGTTAACCCGGGTCATTTGTTGGGTTGGGTCGGGTTCCTTGGGTCGGGTTCGGGATTGAGCTTCGTTGGGTTGGGTCGGGTTGAAGGGGGACTAACCCGGGTTACCCAACGAACCCAACCAATATTGTTCACTTTGATTTGTCGCGATTACCATGGCGGTCACTTTATTATCAATCCCGGCCATGTCCTCGGAGCCAGAGCGAGTATTTTCAGGTGCGAAGCGGATGATATCCGACTCACTCCATTCTCTCCATCCGGAAACAATTCAAGCCACTCAGTGTCTCCGCAGTTGTCATTCTGGTTCCTAGTTACACTCTTATTACTTATGCCATTCTTCCCTCCCTCGTTCTGTATGATCTATTACTTCTATTCGCCTCCCCCACCCTAGTTGGTTCTGTACTATTGCAAGCATATAACTCTCGTAATACCTAATATAATCATCTTTTTCTTAGCTCGAGTAGCTTCCCATTTCTTCAAAACCCAACGGGTTCGTTGGGCAAACCCAGGTTATTCTTCGATGGGTTGGGTTGGGTGGGTTAAACATTTGTTGGGTTTGGAATTGGTTGGGTCGGCTCATTTTCGACCCGGGTCAACCCATTACATGGCTTGCTGACAGTACGAGATCAATTGTAATTACTGGACACCCGGACAGAGCTCAGTATCTTGCCTCTATATTTATGAGGACTATCCTCCACTGTCTAAATAAAACCCCACACCATAGATGGAAGAATACCATAGAGTTACTCATCGCCATAGACCCCTCCTTCACTGCAAGCTACCTGGCCTCCCTTGGGGTTAGAAACCAACATGGTCCCCCTCTCAGGATCATTAGTTGGGTCAACCCTTTCCTCACTGCCAACAACTACGGCTGGTGACTTGAATGCAATAGGTTGAGTCATAGGTGATAGTAGAGACCTAGACGACTCGCCTTGCAGAAATGACGTTAAGGGCAGATGTTCGAAAATATGGATGAGACCGGAAACACTCGCCTATTGAATAAGAACCGCACCCATGATGCTGCCATAACCTAACAATCGGGACCGCTCTGGGAACCGCACATGGCTGATGTCTTCTTTTGCTCCCACTACACCAGGGGTTCTATCGTACTTGCTGGTAAGCTTGTCGATACCAATTGTAGCGAGCGACTGAGAAACAAGCTTAAAGTAAATATTCTCTCAGTTGATAATACCTCCACGGATGCCACCCGAGCTATTGGTTGTGGTTCCCAACCTTGCCTTCGTACCGGGGGGGGCAAGCGACGGGATCATTGTGGACAGATCCAGGGGTGCCGGGGCCCTTGAATCCTAAGCACACTTCAATGCCTATAGTTTCCTGGATTGAGAGCCGAGCGTGTGCAATTTTTCCCTCGGGCTTGTCGAAACATGGCGCACCAAGGCCGATGGGACCGTTTATGATTAGACAGGTGACGGTTCCTCCGATAGAGTAGCTCTTATCACGATATTCCGCAGTCAGCTTGGCCATTGTGTCGTTGCAGCCGGTGTGGGGGCATCGGAAGGGTAGAAAAGTGTCCACCCGCTCACGAGTGATGCCCAAAAGGAAGGAAATATATCAACAAGAGGTATGATCTAACGACCCTAGAATATGGGTGGGTCCGACACTTGACACAAGAGCCACAATTTCGATCTTAAGAGCCAAGCTAAGATAATTTTCAGCAATGGAAACGGCAGCAACACGGCCTGTGGGGGATCCCTGTCAGCAGCGGCACCAAAGGTAACTTGACGGTAGCCCAGAGGAGCAGGTAGGGCAACTCAGTCATTGGGTAGCTTACTAATAGTCCCCCTTGCGCGACATCTACCAGCTCCCTATCTAGCCTTGACTTCCTGCTCCATGAGATAGGTGAAATGGGCGTGATGAGGTCTGGGATAAAAGTCCATCTCCGAAGAAGATTGTGTGGTCTCAGGTTTTGGTTCTGCCGCAGCAAACAAATTAGCGTCCCAAGTGTATATCCGAGCTCAGTCCCCGACTGAATGTGCAACCTATCCTTATCTTGACGGAGGGTGGTTACTGCCGACTGGTTAGGACGGCGACGAGAGAGCTGTATCTGAATACCGGCTTTTCACAACCGCATTCCGTGAGGAACGCCATCGACAATGCAGTCGACCAAACGGCAGCGAGATTCACCGTAGATGGAGCGGTGTTAGTCTTTGGCTCATACCAGATGAAAACCATAAGCCAGAGCAGTGCCTCTTTAGGGAAGTTTATGGAGAGAAATAAAAGTGGTGAATAGAAATGAAGAATAGTGCACCTAGGGGGCAAGGTTGAGCTGATAGCCCTCCTCCCACCCCTCAAACCTCTCTCCACACGCATCACAACCAGCTGCACACTCCTCCTTTCCACAACCACTGCATTAGGCTCCTCACCCAACCCACCACGACAACTATCATCCCCGAAATGACTCCACTACCACCCGCAGCCCCCGCAGCGGAATCATTGCTCACCCGCATGCTCTCATCCGTCACCAATTTTCTTTTCCCCAAACCAAACCCAGACGTACCAGATAGGAAAATTGACCGGTTGAAAGTTCCTATGCTGTTCGGTCTGGGAACACCGAAGTCTGAAATAGGTGAAGACACGCCGAAAGCTACCGTGATGTTCCCTCGGGGATCGGGCCGGGGCGAGACCGATAGCATTTGGAAAAGTACCGGTTTTGCGAACACCAATGAACACAATGGAGTGATGTCGGACCAGTGGAACGATTACCGCAAGCACTCTCGTGCGTTCTCCCCCAATCATAGTAAATATGCCTAGGGTACTAGCCAACAAAACCAGTCCACGACCAGGAGCCCCTCATGCTTAGAGTAACGGCTGCGGGGTAAGGACTCCTCAATTACGCACGAGCTATGGAATCGCGCTTGACCGTGTCCCAGGAGATCTCGCTCCTCATCTTCACCTGGGTTGCTGCGATATTCATTTGTGGCACGATCATGTGGGTCATGGTTAAAATAGAGAGGAAGATACATCTTTTGATGGAGCGCGATGTTCTAGGATTTGAAGAGAAGAAAGTTCATGGTGGCGCTCAGCGCCGTGCTTTTCACGGCTTGGCGATTACCGTGATAATCGCCAAGTTCCTTCTTCTCATCGCCGTAATACTTTCTCTTAAGGGCTCTTTAGGTAAGGGTAGTGGTGGTGGTTAAGGGTCCGATTCTTGAGCTTTCCTTTTCCGGAGGATCTGGTAAGCTTAGAGCTTCCTAGGCTTAACCAACAACTAGATTTAACTTCTCTGCTAGAGTGGATTGTTTCTCGGTCCCTCTGCCTACATTCATCGTCATGCGCCGGTTTTGTGTATCCTCCGCAGTATGATGTTTTACAAAACATCTTGGATTCTCTCTTCCAGCTTTATGAATGTCCCCCTTTCACACCCGGGCTACCGGCCCTCACCGGCCCCAAGGATATTTAGGCCCTGTTTGGCACATCAGAACAGATGGCCTTTTATCATCTATTCTCAGCTTTTTTTTGCTGAATTGTAGTAAAATTCCTGGGAGCTGTTTGGTAGGTACGAAAATTCCATAAAACCTTTATTCTCAGAATTTATTTTAGTGCCATATTTCATGTAAACCTATTACTACCAGGGTAATCTTTTAGATGTATATATATAATTGCTCATGTTCAAAATAATTTTGTATTAGAGAAAATATTTCAAGATAACTGTAACCGCTTCTCGGGAGATGCGGTAATCGTAGGGTTAACGGGCTTTGTTCTGTACCAAGGTGGTAACTAGCGAATCCGAGTCCGGAGGCTTTAGCCAAGGTTGTTGAATAGACTTCTTAGTGTATCGCAACTACTGAAGTCTCCGAGATGTTTGGTAGGTCTTAAACTAAAGATTCTTGAAGCGAACTGAAGAGAGTAAATGTTCAACCAAGTATATTGAAAACTCTGTCTGCCGAAGTCTGCTCCTTCTAACGAGAAGAATAGGAGTTCTTAAATACATTTCCTAGGCTACCGAGAGCCTTGTTCTCATAACATAATAGACTCCAAAACGGTAGCCTTGAAACCAAACATAAAACATATAGAGTATCAAACCGATACTCGAAACCAAACATAAAACATATAGAGTATCAAACCCTATACTATCAGGCTAGAGGCACACCTCGTTTCCTGAAACATATTCAAAACTCAAACAATATCAACTGATATATGAAAATCCTAAACCAGTAACCAGTACCGGTTACACCCCGAAAACAAAATAAAACCCTTATTTCAAAACATAACAAAAAAATCCTCAATCTTCGCTATCATAATCAGAATTCAAATAAGGATCCCAAAAACCTTTATCAACCGGGGGTACATTTTGATAGCTCTCAAAGCCATCCTTAGTAGGAGAATAACACATAGGAATAAATCCAGAAAATACCGTAGGAAACTCATCTCCTGGCATGTTATCTGTCCACCATGCCTGAACTAATTCCATCGCGTGTTCTAATCCTTCCACTGGCTCCCAACTATTCTCGCTCGCTGGGTATCCCTTCCAGCTAACTAAAAACTGTCCCTTTCCATATCGTTCCCTGTAATCGATGACTGATTGAACTTCCCATTCTTGTTCTTCGTTGATGAGGATGGGTGCTGGCTTTGCAAATGTTCGTCCTGGAAATCGGAAATCGTCGTTAGGGTGATAAGGTTTGACTACTGAGCAATGGAAAACTCCTTTCTTTCTTCGGTACATTCTAGCATCCATGCTAACCGTATAGTTCTGGGTGTGTTCGTCAAATTCGAGTACTGTAAAAGGGCCTCGCCAGCGTGGCTGCAATTTCCGAGATCTGCCGGATTCTGTTGCAAACTGGTCTCCAAAAACCATAATTCTTTCCCCAATCTCGACAGGTTTGTGTGAGTTCCTCCTCTTAATTGCCACTCTGTTTGCTCTTGCTCTAGCCAACCGTAACGCTTGGTATGCCGCATTTCTGATTTCCTGGTGTCGATTGTAGTAATCATCGGATGCGGGTACTGTGGTAGCATTGACTTTATAGGTATCGAGTAGTTGGTATTCTCGTCCATACACAGCTTTGTATGGTGACATTCCAATAGTATCGGAGTGACCTGCATTGGAGTAAGCTGTTACTTCAGGGAGGGAGGTGAGCCAGTTGGTCTGGCGGGCATTTACAACATTCCTTAATGCTGTTTTCAGTTCTCGAATCTTCCTTTCTGCTTGTCCATTGGTCTGGTGGTGGCCAGGCGTAGCCATAATGTGTTCGATTCCTATTGTCCTTAAGGTTTGTTTCCAAAACCGGGAGGTGAACCGAGGATTAGCATCGCTAACAATCGACGTAGGTATTCCATGAGGGGTGAAAATATGGTGACGGAGTAACTCCATAGTCGAAATCGCAGTAGCGTTTACTGATGTTGGTATCAGCCAGCTGAATCCAACCGCTCTATCCACCACCACCAATACCGAATCACATCCTTTCAGTTACATAAAGGGACCCATGAAGTCGATAGCATAGCTCGAAAAGATTTCCGAGGGAAAAGGAAGCGACATGGTGTTGCCAGTGGGTAATGTAGTCCTTTCCCGATTCAGTTGACATATGTCACATTGCTGGACAAAGTCTTTGAAATCTTTCCTCATCTCTGGCCAGTAGATGTATTCTGTTGCGTACCGGAGGTTTCGATCAGCGCTATGGTGTCCCTTATTATGTATTTCTCCTATCCTCAGTTCCCTTAGTGTTTCTCCATTCACTCCATGACCTTTCGGAATGTAAAGGCAATCTTCTCCTCTTCTTGTGGTAGCGTACAGTAGCCCATTGCATATTTGGTAATGTTGCATCATTCCGTTTCGTGAAGTAAGGTTGGAATCCTTTGCTAACTGATAAATAGGGTCGTTTCTATATCCTTTAACCATTTGTTCCCTCCAAATGTTCTTCATATCATCCACTCCTTGGATGATATCCCTTTCGTCCACCACTCTTTCTAATACCGTAACCTCCTCCTCCTCTTCAGGTGTTTCATACACTTTGTAGAGCTTGCGCTTCTGGCGAGGTAGGGAGGGTGGTACCACTATCGGAACCTCATTCAGGTATGCGAGGGGTCCTCCGTAGAGGGGTTCATTGTGGTGGTGTTCAGGGTACTCAGAGGTCTGACATTCGGTAGGGGGTGTGTCACAGCCTAGAGCTTTCTTGACACATTCTTTGATGGCTCGGATATCGAGGCGTGGGCGTGGTGAATGGGTATTCCTATCATCGTGATCATCATCGGTGTTAGGCGGAGTTTCATTAACTGGTGGGCTACTGCAGGGAGAGCCGGCATAGATCTTAGTCTTAGGTTTTAATTCCTCGTGGTCAGGACAGAAGGGTATGTTGCAGAATGCCCAATGCATTGATGCATGTTCAAGCTCCTCCTCACTCCTACCACTGGTATAACTTCGATGGTCTCCCAAATCGTTTAGGGGTTCGCTATTTCGGTAATCGTTTGCGTCTAGCTGTGCTTGATCCAGGCTGCAGTTGCTTCCGCATTCTGAATGAGCACCGATGTGCGCAACTGTGAGGGCTTCGAATCGAGACATCTCGTGTTTAATGGTAGATTCTTCGTACGAAAGAAGGGATGAAATAGGTGAGGAACTAAGTAAATCGTCTTCTGATGTAGGATTGTTCGCGGTATGTGGGTAGTCATCGTTCTCATCAAAAGGCGGGATAAGGTATCTGCTAAATAGTTCCATTTTCCTGGTCTGTACACTATTTCAGTATCGTACTTTCCAATAAACCCTCGCCATCGTAACTGTTTTTTGGTGGGTGTTCTGCTTGTTTTGAGGTACGTCAGAGGTAGGTGATCAGTGACGATAGTAAACTTGCTTCCAGCAAGTATGCGATGAAATGCCGTCAGTGCATCAACTATCGCTAGAGCTTCCTTGTCGGTTGTGCCATAATTCATTTGGGCATTAGAGAATTTCCTGCTGTGAAGCGAAGCAGGTCTGGCGTTTTCTGGTGTTTCTCCTTGTCCTACCCATGCTCCCACACCTGTGTTGGATGCATCGGTTATCAACCATATTGGAAGTGACGAATCATATTGTAGTGGTTTCATAACCTCGTATTTTGACACAAGTCGCTTAACATTATCCATGGCTTGGTCTTGGGTGGCGGTCCACACAAATTCTGCAACTCCGGTGAGTTCCGTTAGGGGTGACGTAATGGTTGCAATATGTGGCAAAAACTGGCTGATGTAGTTGACCGTTCCTAGAAATTCCTGTAACTGTTTCTTAGTCTGTGGCGTAGTCCATTCTTCGATCTTCGCTATCTTTTCTGGTGCTGGTGAGAGTCCTTCATCATTGATGACATGGCCCAACACTTCTATACTTGTGGCGAAGAATTCCGATTTCTTCCTGCTTGCGTAGAATCGTGCCTCCTTGAGCTTGTCGCAAATCAAAGATATGTGTTTCAAATGTTCAGACTCTGTATTGGAAAAAATGAGTATATCATCAATATATACCCACATGAATCGTCCTAGGTAATCGGCGAATAGATCAGACATTATGCGCATGAATGTTCCTGGAGCATTCATATCTCCCTGTAGCATTACTTTGCTAACAAAACATCCAAATGGTGTTTTAAAAGCGTTTTTGCTCACATCCTCTGGTTCCACTCTTGTTTGAAAGTAGGCATCGCTAAGATCGATTTTACTGCGGTACCTTGCCCTTGCTAGGGCATTCAGGATCATCTTTTGGTCTGGAATGGTTTCAACGTCCTTGATTGTGATCTCATTCCTTGCTGTGAGATCTACTAATGGCCTCATTCGTTTCTTGTCCTTTTTCTCTTGCGCAAACATGGGTGCTGCCGATGAAACTGCTTGTCTCTTGATAATTCCGGCTTTTTCCTTTTCTCTTAGCCATATGCTCATATCGGTTGCCCATCGTTCCGGTATCGAGTAAGTGGGTAATGAGCGCTGCTCTTTCCCTGGTTGCAGATCTATCTTATGATTGATCTTTCTTAGGGCTGGCAAGTCTTCCGGTATTTCATCGGGAAGTACTTCCGGGTGTTGGCCCATGACATCTTCAGTGCTGATCACTGCTGCTCGGATCATACCACTAGTAGGTGTGCAAATAATTCGAACATTCTGTTTGGGAAACAGGATAGCTAATTTGCCACATTCAATTTGAGCTTGGTGTTGTTCTAGGAAAGGCATTCCTATTAGTGCATCGTATTGTGCCAGATTTCCGACTAACATCTTAGTCCCTAGTGCACTCAGCTTTCCCCCTGATATGTTGACAGAACATTCTTCATGACCTTTGGATCGTGATCCTTTCATAGCTAGGTGTATTCTGATTGGTGTTTTTAATTCCTGGCAAGGAATTGCGTGCGTAGTGACAAAGGTAGCGCTAATCAGGTTTGCTCCTATGGATCCGGTATCAAACAGGACTCTAGCTTCTTTGCCATTGATGTGCATCGTTCCTTCGAGAGAATCATGGGGTTTGATGTTTGTTGGTCTAGCGGCCATTGTGATAATGTCTTCTTCTTCTTCCTCTATTTCCGTACCATTGATAAACACATCTTTCGCTAGTTGTTCTTGTTCAATTCTGTTGGAGGTAACTTCTTTTTTCACCTTAGCCTTGCCCTTGCCTTTGCCCTAATCATCATTGCTAGGACAGTCTCTTGCTAGATGTCCTTTACCTCCGCAGGTATAGCAAAGACCCTTTTCTTTTCGTTCCTTAGGCTTTGAGTGAGGGCTTGTTGCTGGTTTTTCGATTGTCCTTTCGTCCTTCTTGTGTGGAACTGAATTCTTTTGCTGGTTTTTCGAACCTTTCCTTCACGTAAGCACCAGTCCTTTTTAGTGTAGCATCTATGCTCTCCGCATTTTGTATTGCTTTTATAACAGTGTCAGTTTCAGCATGCTGTAATTCCGCTTCTTGCCGTAATCTAGAGTACATGCTATTGAAAAACAGTTGGATGAAAGCATAGTCGCTTATGGTATTTGCAGGTAGGCGTGATCGGAACATAAGCATGTCGGTTGCTATGGTTGATATTCGCTGTAACTTGCCATTATGCACTTGCGAAATTTCATGGAACTTGCGATAGGTATCATCTTTCTGTTTTGAAGACTGGAATCTTTCTCGTAGGAATCCAACAAGGTCTTCTCTGCTCATGTCTTCCCCGAAATATTCTGCTACTTGGAAAGCCCCTTCTTGAGCTCATCCTTCCGTATAGAGGATCTAATAATTTCCTCCTCCGGCCTCGCTAGTCCGTAGTCCATTAATCCGTAGGTATAACTGTACTGAATTATACCATCTATCGAATGCTTCTGGTTTGATGTCATCTCCTTCACCAGTAAACTTGCTGGGCAAAGGTACTTTGATGCTGAGTTTAGCTGTAACAGCTGGGTTAGGCCTAGGTGTCGGTGGTCTCGGGACTTCTGGTGCTAGGGCTGTGGACCCTGAGGGGCCTGCTTCTGAAGCCATATCGTCTGATCCTTTATCGCTATCCGAACTATCTGGATCGTTGCCTGGTGGTACTAGAGGTGCTTGTGTACCTGTAGACTTTCTTGGGGATTCTGGGTACCCTCCAGGGGTAGTGGCTGGCGGTTCCAATGGTTGTTGTGATGATTCTTCTACTGATTGTTCAGCAGCGTCTCTGGCTAACTGCCTAGCAGCTGCTTCGCTTGCTGCCTGCTCCAATGCTGGAGTCTTCGTTAACCGTCCTTTGGAATCCCTGGTACGCTGTTGAGAACCTTTCTCAGGGGCCTTGCCCTTGCTCGGTCCTGAAACGCCTTCTATCATGATAACTTGCTGAAGTTAAAAAAATATAACCGCTCCTCGGGAGATGCGGTAATCGTAGGATTAAGGGGCTTTGTTCTGTACCAAGGTGGTAACTAGCGAATCAAGGTCCGGAGGCTTTAGCCAAGGTTGTTGAATAGAGTTCTTACTGTATCGCAACTACTGAAGTCTCCGAGATGTTTGGTAGGTCTTAAACTAAAGATTCTTGAAGTGAACTGAAGAGAGTAACTGTTCAAGCAAGTATATTGAAAACTCTGTCTGCTGAAGTCTGCTCCTTCTAACGAGAAGAACAGCAGTTCTTAAATACATGTCCTAGGCTACCGAGAGCCTTGTTCTCATAACATAATAGACTCCAAAACGGTAGCCTTGAAACCAAACATAAAACATATAGAGTATCAAACCGATACTCGAAACCAAACATAAAACATATAGAGTATCAAACCGATACTCGAAACCAAACATAAAACATATAGAGTATCAAACCATATACTATCAGGCTAGAGGCACACCTCGTTTCCTGAAACATATTCAAAACTCAAACAGTATCAACTAGTATATGAAAATCCTAAACCAGTAACCAGTACCGGTTACAATAACTTACAACAAAAAACAAATAACAGAATTAGAATTCTGAACAATGAATCTGCAGGAAGTAGGTAAAAAGAGTTCATTCAAAATTGATAGCCATCTACTATAATGGCTGGTTCGCACTATCATTGATGACAAAGATATAATAGAGTGAAAATCATACCGGATTTCAATTGTACAAGACAAGGAATATATGGCTTCACTAATAGACCAACAAACAAATGAGAGGAAATTTTGCGAAGTTCGGAGTATGTCCGAGGATACATTTCTGGAAAGGATTTCAGAATTTCTGTATACCAATTTGTAGTAAATGCTAACATGTTTCTCTGTACTATTACTTATATATCGCAAATGCTAGTCACGTATTTAGAAGAGAAAAAGAAAACCCTGGACCTGGCAAATACAAGGATTTCTGTAGCCCGTACTAGTTACTAGTTTAGGATTTTCAGGTATCAGTTGATATTGTTAGTGTTTTGAATTAGTTGCAGGAAAACTAGGTGTGCCTCCAGCATGATAGTATAGTGTGTGATACTCTATATGTTTTATGTTTGGTTTAGAGTATTGGTTTAATACTCTATATGTTTTATGTTTGGTTTCAAGTATCGGTTTAATACTCTATATATTTTATGGTTGGTTTCCAGTATCGGTTTGATACTCTATATATTTTATGGTTGGTTTCCAGTATCGGTTTGATACTGTATATGTTTTATGTTTGGTTTCAAGGCTACTGTTTTGGAGTCTTATATGTTATGAGAACCAGGCTTCCGGTCGCCTAAGAAAGTGTATTTAATAACTGCTATTCTTCACGTTAGAAGAGTCAGGCTTCGGCAGAGAGAGTTTTCAATATACTGGCTGGAACAGTTACCTTCTTCAGTTCGCTTCGTGAATCTATGGTTTGAGATCTATCAAACATCCTTGAAACTTCATTAGTCACGATATAGTAAGAAAAGTCTTTTCAACAACCTCAGTTAAAGCCTGCGGACTTGGCTTCCCTAGTGGCCACTTTCGATAAAGAACCAAGCACGTTAATCCTACGTTTACCCCATCTCTCAAGAACCGTTTAGACTTATTTTAAATGCAGCCAGCTATCACGATAGAAGGAGTTACCAGACCAAGAAAGGGCAAGGCCCCTGAAAAAGGTTCTCAGCCGTGCACTAGGGATTCAAAAGGACGGTTCATAAAGACTGCCATAAAAGAGTAAGCGGCAAGTGGCGCAGCTGCTTACCAGTTAGCTAGAGACACCACGGAAAGGTCAGGGTGAGAATGATCGCAACAACTACCAGAACCGCCAACCACTACCCCCACAGGACACCCAGGATCTCTAAGAAATCCTACAGGTATACAGGTACCTCCAGCACCACCTAGCCATGATCCAGATAGCTCCGATAGTGACAAAGGATCAGATAGCATGTCTTCCAAATCAGGGCCTGGAGCCCCAGCACCAGAGGTCCCAAGGCCACCAACACCCAGGCCTAACTCAGTCGTTACGACGACACTCAGTATCAAGGTACCTTCAACTAGTAGGTTGACAGGTGAAGGAGACGACCTCAAATTAGAAGCGGTTGATAGATGGTATAACTCGGTACATTTATATCTACCACTAAATGGATTACACACTAGCGAGCACGGAGGAGGAAACTACTTGACCCTCTATACTGAAGGACGAGCTCAAGAAGCAGCTTACCAAGCAGCGGAGTAATTCGGTGAAGACATGACTAGAAAAGACCTTGCTGAATACATAAGAGAAAGATTCCAATCATCGAAGCAGAAAGATGATCCCAACCACAAATTCAACGAAATTACACTACTGTATAAAGGCAAAATACACCCAACATCAACCAGAGAGACCGATTTGGTGATGTTCCGATCACGTCTACCGGTAAACACCATAAGCGATTATGCCCGCATTCAACAGTTCCTTAATCGCCTGCACCCTAGTTCACGGCAAGAAGTGGAATTACAGTACGCAGATACAAATACTATTATGGATGTAATGTAAGATGCGGAGAGCATAGATGCTGTCCTGAAAAGCACTGGTGCTTCTGGGAAGGAATGGTACGAAAAACCGTCAAATGAATTTACATCCAAACATGCAGGACTGAAGGACAATTGGAAGACAAACAACAAGACTCACACCAAACCTAAGGAACGAAACGAAAAGGGTCTTTGCTATACCTGTGGAGGTAAAGGACATCTAGTACAAGACTGTCCTAGCGAAGCTGATAAGAGTAAAAGTAAGGGCAAGGCTAATGTGAAGAAAGAACTCACCGCCAATGGAGTGGGATAGGAGCAACTAGTGGAAGAAGTGTTCAGAAATGGGATGGAAGTAGAGGAGGAAGAAGATGAAGACATTCTCAAAATGGCTGCTAGACCAACAAATGTTAAACTTCATGATGCTCTCGAAGGAACGATGCACATCAATGGCAAAGAAGCCGGAGTCCTATTTGATATGGGATCAATAGTAGCAAACATGATTAGGGCCACCTTTGTGACCACACACGGAATTCCTTGCCAGGAATTAAAAACACGGATTAGAATAAAACTAGTTAGGAAAGGATTACGATCTGCAGGTCATAAAGAATGTTCAGTCAACATATCAGCAGGAAAGCTGAGTGCACCAAGAACTAGGATGTTGGTCGGCAACCTGGCAAAATATGATACGCGAATAGGAATGCCTTTTCTAGAACAACACGAACCTCAAATCGCCTGTGGTAAGTGAGCAATCCTGTTTCCAAAGACGAATATTCCAATTGGTTGCATACCTACTAGTGGCATGATTCGAGCGGCAATAATTAGCACTGAGGATGTACTGGACCAATACGTGGAAGTATTTCCGTAGTGTATACCGGAAAACCTACCGCCCCTGAGAAAGATGAATCATAAGATAGACCTGCAAACAGGCAACGAGCAGTGCTCATTACCGACTTAGTCGATATCGCAACAATGAGCAACAGACATGAGCATATGGTTAAAAGAAAAAGAAAAAGTCCGAATTATCAAGCGACCAGCAGTCTCATCGGCAGCACCCATGTTTACTCTGGAAAAGAAGGATAAGAAACCCATGAGAACATTGGTGGACCTCGCAGCAAGGAATGAGATAATGATTACGGATGTTGCAAGCATTCCTAACAAAACAATGACCCTGGATGCTCTAGGAAGCGCAACATACAGTAGCAAAATCGATCTTAGTGATGCCTACTTCCAAAGGAGAGTGGAACCAGAGAATGAGAGCAAGAACGCTTTCAAAACACCATTTGGATCTTTCATTAGCAATGTAACCTATACTGGTTACTGGTTTAGGATTTTCAGGTATCAGTTGATACTGCTTGAGTTTTGAAATTGGTTCAGGAAATGAGGAGTGCCTCTAGCCTCATAGTATAGGGTTTGATACTCTATATGTTTTATGTTTGGCTGCGAGTATCGGTTTGATACTCTTTAGGTTTTATGTTTGGTTTCGAGTATCGGGTTGATACTCTATATGTTTTACGTTTAGTTTTGGGTATCAGTTTAATACTCTATAGGTTTTATGTTTGGCTTCGAGTATCGGTTTGATACTCTATATGTTTTATGTTTTGCTTCTAGTATTGGTTTGATATTTTATATGTTTTAAGGGTGGTTTCAAGGCTACCATTTTGTAGTCTTAAATGATTTGAGAACAAGGCTCTCGCTAGCCTAAGAAGTGTATTTAAGAACAGCTATTCTCGATATTAGAGGAAGCAGACTTTGGCAGACAGAGTTTTCAATATACTTGGTTGAACAGTTACTCTCTTCAGTTCGCTTCAAGAATCTTCAGTTTGAGACCTACCAAACATCTCGAAGACTACAGTAGTTTCGATACAGTAAGAAGTCTATTCAACAACCTTTACTAAAGCCCACAGACTTTGATTCGCTAGTTACCACCTCGGTACAGAACAAAGCCCGTTAACTCTACGATTACCGCATCTCAGGAGAGGCGGTTTAACGCAAACTAATACTAGTACCAGATATGAATGCTCTAGGAACATTCATGTGCATAATGTCCACTCTATTTTTCGCCTACTTAAGACACTTCATGTGGGTGTATATTGATGATATGCACATATTTTCTGATACAGAGTCTGAATATTTGAAACAGATATCCCTGATTTGCGACCAGCTAAAAGAAGCTCGATTTTATGCAAGCCCGAAGAAATCATAATTCTTCACCACCAATATAGAAATGTTAGGCCATTTTATCAATGACGAAGGGCTGTCACCAGCACCGGAAAAGATAGTGAAGATCGCAGAATAGACTACGCCATAAACCAAGAACCAGTTACAGGAATTTCTAGGAACGGTTATTTAGAGCAGGCAGTGTTCGCCACATGTTGCAACTATTACAGCACCCTTAAGTGAACTCACCGGAATAGTAGAATTTGTGTGGACCGCAACCCAAGACCAAGCTATGGATAATGTGAAGGCAGTTGTTACAAAATACGAGGTCATGAAACCACTACAATACGATTCGTTAATTGCAATTTGGCTGATAACCGCCGCATCCAATATAGATGTAGGAGCATGGGTAGGACCAGGAGAAATACCAGAAAACGCCAGGCCTGCTTGGCTTCATAGCAGGAAATTCTCTAATGCCCAAATGAATTCTGGTACAAACGAAAAGGAAGCACTAGCGATAGTTGATGGACTGATGGCATTCCACCATATACTTGCAGGAAGCAAGTTTACTATCGTCACAGTTCATCTGCCTCCGACATGCCTCATGATATGCAGAATACCCACTAAAAAACAGCTGCGATGGAGTGGGTTCTTGGGGAAATATGCTACTGAAATAGTGTATAGACCAGGAAAATGGAACTGTTCATCTGATACATTATCTGGTCTTTATGAGGAAAACGATGATTACCTACACACTGCAAACGATCCCACATCTGAAGATGATTTACCCCTTTCCTCACCTATTTTATCCTTTCTTTCTTGCAAAGAACATACCGTTGCATATGAAGTGTCTCGATTCGAACCCCTCACAGTTGCGCACATCGGTACTCATTCAGAATGTGGAAGCGACTGCAGTCAGGAGCAAGCACAGCTACACAGAGAAGATTAAAGAAATAGTAAACCCCTAAACAATTGTGGAGACCATCGCAGTTATTCCAATGGTAGGAATGAGGAGGAACTCGTACATGCATCATAACATTAGGCATTCTGCTACATACACTTCTGCCCTGACCACGAGGAATTGAAACCTAAGACTAAGATCTATGGCGGCTCACCCTGCAGCAGCCTGCCGGTTATTGAAAGTCCACCTAACACTAACAATGATCACAGTGATAGCGATACCCATTCATCCTACCCCCCTCTCGATATCCGCGCAATCAAGGAGTGCATCAAAAAGGTATTAGGATATGGCTCCCAGGCTACCAAAGGTTACAATCCTGAGTATCCTGATCATCTCCAAAATGAACCACTCTATGGAGGACCACTAGCATATCTAAATGATATTCCACTAGTGGAACCCCTCTCTCTACCTCACGAGAAACGAGAGCTCTACAATGTTTATAAGACACCTGAGGAGCAGGAAGAGGAAACGGTATTAGAAAGAGGAGTGGATGAATGGGATATTATTCCCGCAGTGAATGACGTGATAAAGATTGGGAGGGAACCGATGATCAAAGGATATAAGAGCGATCCTATCTATCAGCTAGCGAAGGATTCCAATCACACCTTACGAAATAGAATGATGTAATATTACAACATACCAAATGGTCTATTCTATACCACTAGAGGAGGATGGGAAGATTGCCTTTACATTCCAAAGAGTCATGCAGTCAATGGAGAAACACTAAGAGAACAGATTATAGGGGAGACACATCATAAAGAACACCATATGGCTGATCGAAACCCCCTGTACGCAACTGAACACATCTACTGGCCGCAGATGAGGTAGGACTTTAAAGACTATGTCCAGCAATGTGACATATGTCAACTGAACCGTGAAAGGACTACATTACCTACTGGCAATACTATTTCACATGCGTTTCCCTCCAAGATATTTTCTAGCTACTCTATCGATTTTATGGGTCCTTTCACTAACATGAGAGGATATGATTCAGTATTAGTGGTTGTAGATCGAGTGGTTCGTTGCAGCTGGTTGATACCAACATTTGTAAACGCTACTGCGATGTCAAGAATGGAATTACTCCATCACCATATCTCCACTCCTCATGGAATTCCTCCGTCGATTGTTAGTGATGCTGACTCACGGTTCACCTCCTCGTTTTGGAAACAAACAGTGAAGACGATAGGAGTCGAACACATTCTAGCTACGCCTGGCCACCACCAGACCATTGGAGAAGCAGAAAGAAACATTCGAGAACTGAAAACAGCATTAAGGAATGTTGTTAATGCATGCCAGTCCAACTGTCTTACCTCCCTTCCGGAACTGACTGCTTACTCCAATGCAGGTCACTGCGATAATATTTGAATGTCCCCATCCAAAGCTGTGTCCGGACGAGAATACCCACTGCTCGATACTTATCCAGTCAACTCTACAATAGTACCCACAATGGATGATTACTACAATCGACACCAGGAGATCCGAAATACGGCATACCAAGCGTTACAGTTGGCTAGAGCCAGATCAAACACTGTGGCAACTAAGAGGAGGAACTAAAACAAACGTGTGGAGATTGGGGAAAGGGTTATGGTTTTTGGAGACCGGTTTACGACGGAATCAGGCAGATGGCGCAAATTTCCGCCAGGCTGGCGAGGCCCTTTCACAGTACTCGAATTCGATGAACATACACAGAACTACACCGTTAGCATGGATGCAAGAATGTGTTGAAGGAGAAAAAGAGTATTCCCCTGTTAGGTAGTCCAGCCTTAACATCCTAATAATGATTTCTGATTTCCTGGACGAGCATTTGCGAAACCAGAGCCCATTCTCATCAACAAAGAACAGGAATAGGAAGTGCAATCAGTCCTCGATTAAAGATAAAGATATGGCAATGGACAATTCTTGGTTAGTTGGAAACGATATCCAGCAAGAGAGAATAGTTGGGAACCGGTGGAAGGATTAGAACATGCAATGGATTTGGTACAGCCATGGTGGAAAGATAAGATGCTAGGAGATGTGTTTTCTGCGGTATTTTCTGGGTTTATTCCTAGGTGTTATTCTCCCACTAAATATGCCTTTGAGAGCTGTTCTGATATACGCGCGGTTGAAAAATGATTTTGGGACCCTTATTTGAATTCTGATTATGATAGGGAGGATTGAGGATATTCTTGTTAAATTTTGAAATAAGGGTTTTATTTTGTTTTCGGGGTGTAACTGGTACGGGTCACTGGTTCAGGATTTTCAGATATCAGTTGATATTGTTAGTATTTTGAATTGGTTTCAGGAAACCAGCTGTGCATCTAGCCTGATAGTATAGGATGTGATACTCTATATGTTTTATGTTTGGTTTCGAGTATTGGTTTGATACTCTATATGTTTTATTTTTGGTTTCGAGTATCGGTTTGATAGTCTTTAAGTTTTATGTTTGGTTTCAAGGCTACTGTTTGGGAGTATTATATGTTATGAGAACAAGGCTTCCCGTAGCCTAAGAAAGTGTATTTAGGAACTGCTATTCTTCACATTAGAAGAGGCAGACTTCGGTATTGAGAATTTTCAATATACTTGGTTGAACAGTTACCTTCTTCAGTTCTCTTTGAGAATCTTTAGTTTGAGATCCACCAAACATCCTAGCAACTTCAGTAGTTGCGATATAGTAAGAAAAGTCTTTTCAACAACCGCATTTAAAGCCTGCGGACTTTGCTTCGCTAGTTACCACTTTCGATAAAGAACAAAGCCCGTTAACCCTACGTTTACTGCATCTCCTGAGAGGCGGTTACAATTTCCCTAAAAGGTGCATTTTTCTTTTAAAAAAATACTCTAGTTTGTATAAAAGCTTTGCTTTTCAATACTCTGTCATGCCAAATAGGACCTTGACTTAGCTACCTGTGGTGGCAGTTCCTGTTTTTTCCGCTAGTTAATTCTCCTTTCCTCTGAAGCTGGGTTTACCTCCCTGCAGTACGATACTCCGTCCAAGTTCCAGTAGTGACTTTTGTTGTTCCCACTGTATGAATATATTTTCTTCACACTTACCCTACATTCTCTCAACCCTTCTATAATCAGTTGCTTGATTTTCTGTTCCCCTTTTCGCTCCGTCAAGGTCATGTATATCATGTGAGGTATGATACTTTACTTCACCTTCAGCACTATCTCACCCCCACTCGATCAATTATTCTCATTATCATTATTATGCCCAGTTCGGTTAGTTATTTCCATAACCATATATCTTCCATCACCATAAAAGTTGCAAGCAGCCCGTCTGTTGCAAAAAAAAACCAGAAATGTGGTTATTCTGATTGGCCAAAACGTCAAAAATATGGTGATTTCTTTAGGCTATGCCGGAGACTCTCCCTCTATTTCAACACTTTCCATTGACTGATTTATGCCATAAAAACAAACAACCGAAAATCAAAGATCTAGTTTCTCTACAGATCCCCAACCTCTCGTAGGTCGTGATCAAGGCGTCCATCACTTCCCCCCCTTCACATACATACATATAATCATGCTTTCCTAGTTTGATACCTCAGGTGCCAAATACATTTTGGCCACTTTACGTATTCCCTCCTGTCACAACATCCCCCACCTTCCCCTCCAGCTACAATATCCAAACACACCTCAATCCTCTTCACAAATCATGACTCGCACCACATGCCCAATAACAGGCAACAAACCACAGATTCCACCAGTTGAATATTCAACTTTTTCCGACACCCTTCATGATACCAAGATCAATTCAACCTTTAAATAACCCCATGCAAGACCAGACCGGCATACAAGACGGAGTGTGTTTCCGGAACCCAGAGCTTCCCAAGCATCCAGTAAGGGGTTGAGACAAGCCTACTTTTAAGCAAACCATGAAGTCCACGACGGGGCACGGAGCATGGACAACCAGCAAGCCTATCTCGTACAGCAGGTAGCTTTCCCCGACGCGCAAATGTAATCGTCGAATTCCACTTCACTGAGCATGGATATGAAGGCCTGGCAGGCTGCCAGCGAGTACTGAATTAAAATACGGGATATCCAATGTATGTAGCTGGTACTTCATAATGACTGGAGAATTCTTGCACAGAGTCGGGAGTCGATGTAAAGACAGACAGGGGGCGGAAAAGCGAAATGCATATCGATTGTAGACTGTAGATGGTCTACTGTATATCTGCAACCAAGGTGTATGCCAAGAGGCAATGAAGATATGAATCCCTATGAAAATGTCCTGAAGCACTTTCCTACGAGAATTATTCCAGGGTTGGGGAGTTAAGCAACCTCCTAACATTTAGATCAAAGACTACGTATTTTGATTCCTTTTATCCTCAGGACGAAGGGTGTTGGCTGAAATACAGGAACGCCAAGCGGATAGGCAGGTGGCGGTGTTAGGTGAGCTGCGTACTCCAGTAGATCATGTCACAGACAACGAACTGCAGGGCCTTGAGATGAAGGATCTAGAAGGTTTGAGAAGAGGTTTTATTGGTAGGCTGCCAGATCTCGTAAGCTGTAATTGTCTGCACTGCCGTAGTGTAACTGGACCGGTCGTCCAAGGTCGAGATGGTGGACCCACCAGACCCCACAGCGGCAGGGAACTATTGCTATTATATCCATCGCCAACCTGTTAGCAATAAACAGACGAGTGCAACAACGGTAAACTTACTCTTAATCTCTTCAAGCCCACTACAAAAAACATAGTAAAATGCACACGCTGAGGGTGCATCGCGGGAGTAAATCATCTCAGAATGGTTTCACTCCATTCTGTTCGCCGCATTGCCCCAACAATTCCTAACTCCTGGCACTAGATTCTCAGATCCCCCGCCGCCAACTGGCTTGCCAACTTGTAACCGCTGAGTTCTTGGGGAAGTGGAGGTCCTCATGGGCCGCAAGCAACCACAGGGAAGGTGGTGGAGGCCGTGTCCATGACAACTGTCGTGGCTGGGGTGGTGGTGGAGGCTACGGCGCCGGTGGCCATCGCGGTGGCCATGGTTCCTCGTGTGGCCGCGCAGATTATGGAGGCATCACCGCCCATGCCGGGGCGGAGGGGGGGGGGTGCATCAACCTCCCCCCCCATAGACGTGTTTAACTATCATAAGCATATAATTGACTAAGCTAGAATTAAATACGGGGCACTTACCTTTCAAGTATCCGCTCTCCACTCCCACCACATTTACCATTGCCTCCATAATACGCACAGCCACCTCATTCACCACAGCGACCGCAGTAGCGACCGCCGTCGCACGATCCACCACCACCTGGACCACTACCGCTGTCACGGCCATGACCTTCACCTAGTTCCCCGCAGCCGCTCGGAGTGCGACCAGAGTCTGTCCATATAAGTGCCCTGCCCACGTCCGACGACGAACAACACATGTGTCAATCGACCATTGACTTGCGAGCCTGAAGAGAAAGCTTTTCTCACCACGCTGAGATTCCACCCCTGATTTTCTTTTTGTGCCAGCCTACACTTTTCAAGCTCTTCGCCATCTGGTTCCGATAGGCTAATGGCAGAGCTGCCGCAAACTTCTTAATCTTTGCCGCACCTGCTTCTTAAAGTAGTTCTTTCCCGAGTTCTGCCTGTAATTCAATGTTATAACATGCGCTACAACACCCATGAAATGAACCATTAAAGGATATTACATCATCCAATGAATACTACCCTGGGTGCCATTTCTTGCTATTTCTTGCTTTGACAGTGGGAGGCTCCAGATATGTCAATTTGATGTTATGTGGGCGCGTATAGTGCTGTGTATTAAGGTCAGCCAAATTATTCTTTGCGCAGAAACAATGAGAGGCACCTCGGTGATTGCTATTTCCTCAAATATAAAATTCCCCTTCTCCTCATCATCCGTAGTCCAGATTCCTATCCAGAAGGCGTGTACTTTGTCGATCAGGCAACTAAGTCTGAACCGACCCCAAGATCTCGCTCCTTTGCCCATTGAGTTGTTCGACCTTGGACCCCACCGCCTAACCTCCTCGCAACCTCCCGTGTTCCTTTTTGATTACTGTCCAATCCAATCCTGCTTCGACGTCCTGCAGTTGAATACTGTGAGGTATCGTGGCTACTTTGATGAAATTTATCCCATGCCTAATTTGACTTCCCTTGGTTGGGTCGACGCGCAAGATGATCTGCATCCAGCAGTGAGATGTGTTTTGGTAAAAAGATCCACGCGCGGTGTTGAGCACAGGTTCACCTCAGTTGTGCTTCAATAAGGTATTTCCACCGCTGGATTCAATGAAGAATGCAGTTGGGTCGTTGCTGTGACAGCTCGTGGACTTTTATCAAGAGTCATCACCTTGACGCACTGGCAGTAGCTGGATGAAACTAAGACCAAAAAGTACCTCATGGCCATGCTCATAATTTGCAAGGACTGCTGTAGTAATTGTGTTCAGTTGCTCCCTTATGTCCCACTTCATCAAGGGGTTGCAGTTGCGGAGACCCTAATTGTGCATTCCAATAGTACACCATTGGGTTTTTCTGAGCACGCCCCAGGAGTGTCTAAAGGCAACGTAGCTGTAGTGCCCTGGATATCAAATTCTCAAACAGACCATGAAAGAGAACTAGCTATATTAGGATGTGTTAGATAGCTACTTAGCAACAGAGATTGTTATACTAACTGTCAAAGACCAAACCATTGCCACAGACTTTATTATTTTCAAGAGTTCACCATATTCAATGGACCGTGGCAGGACCAGACAGCGCAACCTATTTCCCCAAGCATGCTTTGGTCAGGTCCACAGTTATATGAGTCTCTGAATAACAGTATCAGCCATAAATCATTCAGACGGACAGTGAACTCAACATACAATCGATATATATAGTTCCAACTCTAACCAAGGCTAGCTCTCAACGTAGTTCTTACAAACTATGTACTGACTCCTAGAGCTTTGCACCTGATGCATAAGCGATTGAAATCATGGTTAGATACTAGCAATAAACTATCACAGCTGCGAGCTGCTAGAATGTACCACTTACAAGCCGCATCCCATATTATGGTTCAGATAAACTTGAACCTTGCCAGCTGGTTTCAAGTGTATTATTTATCCCCAGTAATCAGAAGATGAGGTCTGGTCCAGAGCATGATCTAGTTGAGAACAGAATAGGTAAAAGGAAAGTAGAGAGAATGGAAGATGTAAGGTGGTCAGTCAATGGCAGTGAGTGCTGGAGATGAGAGGAAGAAAGGTGTGGATGCAAGAAGGATGAAGGTGGCAAGAAGAGGAATGAAAAAGAAGGTGTGGAAGGAATAAGAGAAGAGAGCAAGGAAAGAAAAAGAAGAATGGGCCAGGTGACACATTTGAGTCATAAAAGAACATAGGGGTCTTGGAACAATAAGCACATCGGGAGAGAGGAAAAAGGGTAAAGAAGTATGTTGCATGGACAAAACTAGGGTGCATAACTAATTTATGTAATTCTGAGCTGTCAGGATACTATGTATTTGCAAGATCAAAATTAATGAACAATATCTTTGTTACAAGTAGAGTGGAAACTTGCACTAGATTCTTGTCTGAGCCCATAATATTCTTATCTTGGTGATATCATATTTCAATTTACTGAGAACTGATAATCGAACAAAAGACTATTCAAGACATAAATTAGAACTTACCAATATTGCATACACCCTGTTGTCTTAACAAATAGTTAGTATTACAATATTTCTGCCAAATACTATGAAGTACGATTTAGAAATAGTTGGAAACTAGAGGATAATATGATTTTTAATAGATTCAAATTCTCTTTCTTATTATGAATAGTGGTGCACTTTTACTAATATCAGTAGAAAGTAATTCTCCACTGATTGTAGATCATGAAAGAACAAGTCCTGCAGTGTCATGTACTCCTAAGTATCTTGAGAATCTCAGAGAGATTCCAGGACACTATTAGGATAGGGGTAGAAGCGTCGGTAGGCGTTCTTCTAAGATAGTAAAACTGAGGGAAGGATAGAGTTGATAAACACCAATGCCTCCAGAGCAGAGTTGACCACCACGCTGTCACCTGATATCACTCAACCCAGGCAGTATGCCAAAACTGGGCAGAGTTCAAATGTACAGTAAGGGAAAATATTTTCACTCGCTGTTCTCTCTCTCAGGGAACACTCTCTCGCTCCCCAACCACTATTTTTTCTTACTAAACTTTCTTAACTTATCTTGCTAACGAACAAGAAATAACAAAAGTATAAATAAGCAATCAAAAGAAATCTTTTGCTCACTCCACCTCTCCCCATACCAGTGCATCGCTTTCCCGGACCTCCACACCCATCGATCGCCTTCCCCGCTCCAGCCAGTGAACCCAAACGTCCAGTCCGTCGGTCTTTGGGCGTGGACGGGAAGGACGGCAGTATGGTGCAAAGTGACACAACCCAGGTCCTCAAAACAGGGCAAACGCGTTCTGGAACTAGTTGCTCATAGGAGCAAATATTTTCAAAAAAAGAACGTAGGTGATAAAGCCATTCAAAAGGAGAAGAGCGCCTACGTTTTTTTTGTTTTATTTAATGTTGTAGGAAAAAGTAGTTCAAGATTGAAAAGTGAAAATTTGGGTAAAAGTGAAACAAGTGATAGAATGTACCTAGTAACAGACTCAAAAATACAGTACAGTAAACATGAGGGTGTTTCAAGATTTAATAGTAACTAGACTCAGTTATTTCTGTACCAATAGAACAGCAACTTGAAGGTTCATACAGTCTGTACTCAGTACCAATTTGCCACCTCCAAATCTCATCACTTTTACTCCTCAAATACTGGTAGAAAAGCACATAGATGCTTGATGCTTACACAGCTGGATTACAGTACGGAACTGCTCAATTTACCAATATTGTATCTAAATATCATTGCTATGTTCCCTTTGCTGGAGGAACCTCTTAAGTACTTTCCTTTTATTGATATATTCTTACAATGCCAAATCATATTAATTCTGTTTCCTCTTCATCTGTTTTCTGTATCATAATTTCCTTCAAGCTGGCTTATTATTTCATCTTACTCAGCAGGTCTTGGCAGGTCTTGGCTCAAACCCGATCGGTTGCCACGGAACTGCTGTTCCACCGGAGGACACGCCTTGAGGCGCTTTGCACCATACATAGGGGATGCCCGGGACGAACCGGGGTCTTGGCGTCCGTCCAGCCCGATGCCCGGGATGGACCGGTCTCTCAAGATATGGGACTACAGGTGACTGCCAGGCCCTACAGGTGACTGCCGGGCCCTACAAGTGACGGCCGGACCCTAGAGGTGACGGCCGGAGTATGCCATTTGTTTTATGATATTAGAAGACTGCAGGGCCTGGGCGTCAACCCCTAAGACGGCCGTCTTTATGAAAGATGGACGCCGTGCCCTGCCGTCCTTATCCACCCTGCCCGGGACGCCCGGGACGCTTGGGAACACTGGCTCCACCAAGCAAGTCGCCACTCCCTATACCCGCTAACAAAAGGAAAGCCAGATTCCAGAAAGACTTCTGCTGCCGGGCAGCCTGCCTTTCTTCCTTGTTCCCTACCGGTCCCATTCTCATTTCAGCTCCTACAGCCGCTATCGTACCGCTATCCGGCACAAACGATCGCGCACGACCACAAACAAACCACGAACGAACCAAAGCAACAGAACGGTCAAGAGTGTACGGGTCAATGCTGAAGCGGCGAGAAAATGATAAAGGGGATATGAACGGATAGGTGAATGGTAAGTGGTGACCCTGGGAATGGCAAATAGGATAGGTGAATGGTAAGTGGTGACCCTGGGAATGGCAAATAGCTGAGGGTAATAGGTGATCAACCACACAGTAAAGCGTATACGGGCAAACGGCGAATGGTTGAACAAACTCTTGTGCGAACAGCAAAAACAAACCATGAATGACAAATAAAGCAACGGATCTAGGAACAGGTGAGGGTGGAAGGATGCAAGCATGCTGAGAGTGTTCCGAGCATGTCTGGCATGTTCCATACATGTCAGACAGGTTCTGGGTATGTTGGGTTAGATGTGAGCATGCCAAGCAGTATCTCCGTATTTCCATAGTTTCCAACAAGAGTAGCTGTTCAACTTGTAGTATATTCAAAAGAGTGCTCCTGTGAGGCTTGAGAGACTAAATCCTTAAGGTATTATAGGCTCTTTAAATGCAGAAGATTGTAGCTAGGAAGCATGACGATAATATTCTGTCCAAGAAAATAATACAACATAGCTATCAGAGTAGCAAAAGGTAAAGCACAGGAAGTCCTAAAGTAGGGGACATGAAGGTACAGAATATAACTAATAAAATAAGTAATGAAATCCAAACAAGATACAACTAGCGATTCCTACTAATATACTAAGCTGGTAGTAATAGTACCGCAAGGAAATACTAAACTTAGTAGTGACATAACCGGTAACAAAGATACGTACTGTCAGGTATGTGATGAGTATGTGAAACGTACATCAAGTGTAACCGCCAGTGGGAAGATGCGGTAAGCATGGGTTTAACTGGCTATGTTCGGTATGGATAGAGGGGGCTGGTGAAGCAAGGCCCAGAGACCTTAACCGAGTCGGGTGAATAGACTTCTTAATATATTGTCACTTCTGAAGTCTCTGAGGTGTTTGGGGAATCGAAAACAAAGGATTCTTGTAGTGAACTGAACCAGGTAACTGTTCAACCAAGTATATTGAAAGCTCTGACTGTTGAAGTCTGCTGCTTCTACCTCGAAGAATAGCAGACTTAAATACACTTCTTGGACTACCTGGAGCCTTAATTCACATAGCATATAACACGCCCAAATGCTAGCCTTGAAACAAAACATAAAATATATAGAGTATCAAACCGATACTCAAAACGAAATATAAGACATATAGAGTATCAAACTGATAGTCAAAACTCAACATAAAACATAGAGAGGCACACCTTGTTTCCTGAAACTTCTTTCCAAGACAACAGGTATCAACTAATACCTAAATTCTTAACCAGTAATCAGTACCGGTTACTGCCAGAAAACAAAATAAAACCCTTATTTCAAAAACATAACAATGAAATCCCTAATCTTCGCTGTCATCATCAGAAATGAAATAAGAATCCCAAAATCAGTTGTCAACAAGGGTAGATCTGAACAGCTCTCAAAGCGATCTCTAGTAGGCGAATAACACATGGGAATAAGGCCAGAAAACACTGCAGGAAACTCATCTGTTGCCATATTGTCTGTCTACCATGCCTGAACCAGATGCATTGCGTATTCTAATTTTTCTATCAGTTTCCAACTATTCTCACTAGCAGGCTATCCTTTCAAACGAACTAACAACTGACCTTTGTCCCCGCAGTCTCCGTAGTCCAGTACTGATTGAACTTCCCATTCAGGGCCTTCATTGATGAGCATTGGTGCTGATTTCACAAAAGCGCATACTGGAAACTAAAAATGATTTTTAGGGTTGTAATGTTTGACCACCAAACTGAGGAAAACTCTTTTCTTTCTTCAGTACATCCTGAAATCCGTAATAACAGTATAGTTCTATTTATGTTTGTCAAATTAAAGTACTTTAAAGGGGCCGTGCCAGCGTGGCAGTAGTTTCCAAGATCTGCCAAATTCCATCACAAACTGGTATAAGAAAACCAGAATCCTTTCCCGGATCTCAACCGGTTTGTACGAGTCCCTCCTCTGAACTGTCACTGGATTGGCCCTGGCTATAGCCAGCGGTAATGTGTGATATGCCGCATTGCTGATCTCCTACTGTTGATCGTAGTAATCCTCAGATGCACATTGTCACCAATGTTGCTTACCGACGAAAAGGTTTTCACATGACTCGTAGTTATGAGTTATACATATGTTATGTTTCGTACATGACCTCCTTACAGCTCATTGGTTTCGCGCATGTAACCACTTCGGTCACGTGATATTGTTATAATGATATGTTATTTTCGCACATGAGCTCGTTTAGAGGTCACAGGTTTTACTCACATGACCGCTTTAGTCATATGACTAGTTTATGATGTTTTGATATGACTCACGAGTTGTGAGTCATATGTGGCGCGTGACTTGACGAGTGAGTCACAAGGGTGTGAAGGGCAACTATAGAAGGAGGCCATTATGGCGGAGTCGATAGGCTCTTCATGCTTCGTTCTAAGTTATTCTCTTGCTTTTTACTTTATTCTTTTACCAATATAAAATCTTCGCTCTCTTTACGAATACCTACATACGAGACAAGAACTCTACTACACGCGTAGAGTTGAAGAACGAGTACAATAGTTGATAAGGAATAGAGACACGAGAATCTCTCCTACCTTATCGCAGACATAAGTCTAAGAGCTATCCTTAAGGGAGAGGATAAGAGTAGTGTCATCTACCCGTTGTCGAGAACTGATACCGGTTAGGTATCGTAACATTACGCAGCATCACTTGTAGTAGCGCGCGGACAATACCAAGACGGACTATAACTTTGTGGATCAATCCTGAGAGCTACCCGAGGTAGCAGACGAGTTACAACATAGGCTTTCGCAACTCGGATGGACTACGAGTCTGACGACACCTGTACGTCAATCAATATATGAGGAGTCAAGCTCCGAAGGAGAAGACACAAGGATGAAGGAGCTGGGATGAGTTCAAGGAAGCGATCAAGCAGCAGTTTGGAGAAGTGGACACAAGAGGTACCGTTCGGATCCACATAATGAACCTGAAGCAAGCGTCCCACTCTGTGACAGAATATTGGAACGAGTTCACACTCCAGCAAGTGGAGGCACTGCCTGACGACCCAACAGCATCACAATACATCTACCCAGGCATGGCGGACAGACTATTCCCGGAATTCAAACATTTCGACTCCGAGAAACCTACCGTTGACACATTGGCCACCTGTGCCATCAAGAAGGAAACTCGACTAGCATTCTCAAAGAACCTAAAAAAGGAAAAGCTTGGGTGGACAAAGGAGGCTCCCCCACCGAGGAACACCGATGGAACATTCCGACCAATATCGGAGGCCCATTAAGGAAGTTTCAGACCCATGGTTGATCGAGAAGTGGAAATAAACAAGCCGCAAACACAGCGACCCCTCAAGCTATCCAATGCAGAATACAAGAAGCGAATGGAGCAGAACCTCTGCTTGCGAAGCGCCGATAAGGGGCACCAAATCAGAGAGTGCTGCAATCATGGGGACAACGGGCAGAAAGCAATAACATCTGCCCAAGGGAACAATTGGATCAGACAACCGAAAAGAACCAAGCGGTGAGAAATGACCATGGTGGAGGATCAAGTGGAAAAAGAGGACGGTCCCCAGTAAGAGATGGTCTGGCGGACAAGGGGAGGCAAACCAGGAGAAGGAAGAGGACTGACAGGAACGAAAAAAGAAAGATGACCCTGGCAAACAACTACGCGGCACTACAGGAAGAAGAGGGAGATCATATTATCTTTAAAATGACACTATATGAAGTGAAAACGAAAGGCACTACGGTACATGCCATGGGCAACGCGGGGGCAATGGAAGATTTTATCGATCGGGAAATCTGCGACAAATACAACTACCTCCTGACAACAACACAAATGAAGCGGGAGGTTGATCTAGCGGATGGGAAACCCAGCACTATGGGACCGATAACCCATACTATGCAAGTACTTATGGCCATAGGCAGCCCTAGGGAAGAGGGTACCTTCTAGGTAGTGAACCTCAAGAACCATCAACCGGTTCTAGGAATGCCATGGTTAAGGCAGTACCATCCCATGATAGATTGGGATACCGACAATATTACATGCGCTAGCGAACGATGCACGACAGGATGTCTCAACCATTCGCCTGTGGCATATTCGTCACCAGAAAGTGAGGTACAAGAAGCGAACCTGAAAGCACTATTTGACCAATGCAGAGATGAACCAGATCAGAAAATCAGATTCAAGAAGTGGCACGTGAAGGTTCTAGGGCCAACAAAGGTCTCCAGACAAGCGGCGGGATATGGCCTATATGCTGATCAAGCCAAGACGATGCCAGCAAGGGGTCAAGAAACGATATCCACGGGAATAGCAATAGGATTACCTCCCGGTACATGTGGATGGATAGCACCACGCAGGGCACTAGCAGTCAACAAAGCACTCATTACCAATGCAGGGCTTATCGATTCTGACTACGGCGGAGAAATGAAAGTGGCCGCGGCCAACCTGGGAGATAACGACCAAGAAATCTCACAAGGAGATCGGAGAGCACAGTTGAGCATCGAAAAGACCAACAAAGAAGAGATGTACGAAGTACAAGAACTTCATAATACCACAAGAGGAGTGAAAGGTTTCGGCAACATGGATAGCCCGAAGACCAAGAATGAGCAATCGGCACAGATTCAAGAAAGATTGGTCCACGCATTCAGACTATATTATAAGAGAGGAGACCTTACTGGGACCCTCAAATGGAATCCACGAGAAGAGAAGCTGGAATTGAGGTGAATCAATATCAGCACAGAACTGGCAATACAACAAAAATAACAACAAAAAGAGAAGGAGGGGTACGATAGAATACCACAACAATACTAGCAATGCATGAATCTGTTCCAGGAAGATGGAGAGGACCGACCACCCCCCAGAAGACCAGGAGTGGATCACGAAATCCACATTGAAAAAGACGAGAAGACCAAAGCGAAGAAAGAGATTCCGTACCCACAACTTTATCCCTGCGGAGAAAAGGAATTGCAGGAACTACAAGGATTTATTTAACAGAATGTAAAAAGGGGATGGATACGACACTCATTCGCATCGGCAGAATCACCCATATTATTTGTCAAACACAAGGACAGAAAGATGAGACTATGCGTAGACTACCGAGCAGTCAACTCAGTAACGAAGAAATACCGATACCCTGTGCCACTGATTGGAGAGGCTCTGGATAGATTAAGGACAGCGAGATACTACCCTAAACTGGACATCAAGGATGCCTATCACAACCTACGAATAAAGGAAAGAGACGAATGGAATACAACCTTTGCAACAAGAGAAGTAATGTACGAGTATTTGGTTATGCCATCTGGTCTGACCAATCAACCGGCATCATTCCAACGATGGATCAATTAGGTACACAATAAGCTCTTGGATATAGGATGCCTCGTCTACCGAGATGATGTACTCATATATTCGACAAATGTGGAACAACACCGGAAGGACGTTAGCAGCATAGGGTACGAAATGCAGAAATGGGGGATGAAGATCAAACCATCCCAATGCAAGTTCCACAAAAAGGAAACCGAGTAGCTAGGATTTATCATCAACAGAAATGGAGTCTAAGTAGACCCAATCAAAATAGTGGCTATATGGGACAGAGCAGAGCCAAACAACAAAACAGATATCCTATGCTTCATAGGATTCTGCAACTTTTACCATTAGTTTATCGCAGGGTTCAGAAGAATGGCGAAACCCTGATATAACCTAATGAAGAAGGAGGTCAAATGCTAATGGTGAGAGAAGAAGCAGAAACCATACGATAACATGCGAACCAAACTCACAACAGGACTAATACTGATGCACTTCGATCTACGAAAAGCAAGGACAAGGGAGACAAGCGCATCAATATATGTCTGACCCGGAATGCTATTCTAGAAATGCGAAGAGGGGAAATGACGTGCGGTGTGGCATCATGAGAAGACAATGACACCGGCCGAATGCAACAACAATGTGCCCAACAAACAACTACTACCTATAGTTCAAGCACTTAAGGAATGGAGAAGATACAGACAGAACAATGACCGCCAGGTCAGAATTCTCACGGACGACAAGAACCTAGTTACCTGCATGACAATGAAGGAACTTCGCGATAGCCAAATCCGGTGGAAGGAGAGCCTAAGCAAATACAGCCTCGAAATAGAGTGCGGACCAGGAAATGAAGGCGGAAACCCTGGCGCCTTAATCAGGATACCAAGCGACAAACCGCAAGACAAAGAGGGCGAAAGAATCAAGTAGAAGAATGGAGTTCGGCTTCCAAAAGAATACTGCGAAACTATGGAATCAATTGAAATCCCGGACGTGGACGACGCAGAACTATGAAAAGCAATCAAAGAAGAAACGGAATTTCGAGGAATAAGAGAGAGCCCGGAAAAAGGAGATAAAGAAAGCAATGGGGTGAGCTTAGGCCTCTGGGAATGAAAGGACCACTACCTTTGGTACGATGGAAAGATTTGGATACCAGAAGACGCAAAGACAAGAACGAATATTATCAAGACACATCATGCTGACAAACCTGCAGGACATGGAAGAATGGCTAAAGGGACATGGCTGATCACGTGGAAATACTACTGGTCGGGACTTAGGGAATGTGGCAAACAATGCGTCAAAAACTGCGACATTTGCCAAAGGACGCAGGTGGTACAGTACGTACCAGATGGGCTGTTAAATCCCCCTGAACCACTGGAGAAACCATGGGCATCCATATCTATGGATTTCATATAGGATTTATTTAAGGCCAATGGATATGAATCAATCATAGTCGTAGTGGATCGCCTGACCAAGATGAGTCATTTCATTGCGACATCAATGGATATGACCACGCGGCAGTTCGTAACAACATTCATGGAAGAAATCTTGCGAATTCATAGACTACCAAAACACATCATCACCGATCGTGGATCTACATTCACATCAAGAATATGGAAAGAGATAACTGAAGAACTTGGGATGAAACGCAAACTTTGTGCGGCCTTCTACCCACAGACGGATGGGCAGACCGAATGAACGAACACCATATTGGAATAATATCTGCAAGCCTATATCAATTAAAGGCAGGACAACAGGTATGAATTACTACCAATAGCGGAGTTTGCATATAACAACAAAAAGCAAGAAACAATTAAGACAACCGCCTTTTACGTAAACTGTGGTCTCGACCCAGAATATCAGGCCATAGGTCACAGGCCAAGGGACTGATAATGGAAAATGAAGCTATGAGTCAATTACATGACCCCCGCCGAGAAGAAATGACAAGCACGCAATTACAATAGAAAGAAAAATCCGATTTACACCGAAGGTCGTACCCATACCTGCAATAAGGAGACAGGGTGTGGTTATTACCAAGGAACATGTGAACGACAAGATCATCCAAGAAGTTGGATCACCGAAAGATGCGACCATGCACCATATTGGAAAGGATTGGGACCTCCGCATACAAACTCTAGCTGCCCCCGTCCATGAGGATACACAACACATTCCACATGTCACTTTTAAAACTTTATCAAGACAATGAGCTTGCCTCACCGACAATCACACATCCCGTGCCTCGCAAAGTAGACTGAGAACTCGAATTGCGACTCGACAAAATAAGCAACTCTCGCTTATACTACAGGAAACTTGAATAGTGTACTAAGTGGACCAGTTACTTTCCTGAACAGGATCAAGACTGGTACCCAGCTACCCATTTCGCAAACGCGCAGGATGCCATCTATCTATTCCACTAATACTACCCACAGAAGGCGGCGACCAAGGGTCGAGGACGTTCAAGATGGCTTCAGCTTGTGGGCAGCTCCACTAGCCCTCCACCTGATGCCGCGAAGTGGGCTTTAGCTGAAGAAGAAATCAGAATCAAGAAGAAGGAAGAGGAGAACACCATCGAGGACGAGTGGGCCAAGGTGGTCAAGCATAGCGAAAGAAACCACGTGGTCTATTACTAGACAACATGTACTGACGATGGGTGCCCCGTGCACCTAGATGGAAAACAATGAAGCAACATCTTACCGAGCAAGAAGTGGGCGACAAAGCAGTAGCCACTGACCACCCTAACCCAAGCCGAATGGGCAACACAACGACAGCCTCTGCCCACAGGCCCCTCGCACTACAAAATCTCCAGGCAGAACTGCGTGCGCAGGTACTGCCACTACCATCGAAGACAACAATAGGAAGCCAAGCATGCAACCCAAGAGGTTACGAGGACTGAACCTGTGAAGGAGTGGGATACAAAAACCTTTCTGTCCAAGGAAGCACTACACTTAGCGGTGGAGCAATTGCGATGAGCAAAGTACCAGCGCAAGGAGGAAACTAAACTGCAGTGAGAAACAATTGTCTGACTGGAGAAAGAAGGGGGAATGTACCGGCAGATGATCGAAGGATCAAAAAGTGGGTTGGATATAATCCGTGCATCCTACAACGAGAAAATGGAAAAGGTATGGGAGGCCTTGGGGAAGGAATGGCTCAAATGGAGAGCCAGCAGCAATGAAGTATACGGATTCTGGCAGGAGGCAACTTAAAGTTCCGAAAGCTTCTGGAGGTTCGCAGACCCCCTCTACGATGAAAGATTCTAAGCTGGTAGGCGATGGAGCTTATGGAGAGAGGAGCTAAGGTCACGAATGTGGATTAGCGAGGAAAAGGTTTTCACAGGACTAGTAGTGATGAGTCATAGATATGTTATGTGGCACACATGACCTCACTAGATGTCCTGGGTTTCGCACATGTGACCACTTTGGTCGTATGAAATGGTTATGATGATAGGTCATGTTTAGCACATGACCTCATTTAGTGGTCAAGGGCTTTGCGCATGTGACCGCTTTGGCCCTATGACTAGTTTATGATGTTTTGATATGACTCATGGGTTGTGAGTCATATGAGGTGTGTGACTCGAGGAATGAGTCACAAGGGCGTAAACGGCAACTATATAAGGAGGCCATTCTGGCAAGAAGATAGGCATCCTCCGTCTCCTCTATTTTCCTCACGCTAGAAATCAACCTTCAATCCTTGGAATCTCACAAACCATTCACCCCCCCCCTCTCTCCTCCCACGATGGGTTTGGCCTAGGAGTGACGGCCATCGAGCTCCTCTCCCTGTTCTCTTCTACTGTTGTACACGTCGAGGCTTTCCTCCCTCTGGGTTCCGGTATACATTTAGCACTGCCTATCCCCACTTCTCGGCTCGCTTAGCGAGGCCCATCGACATGGTCGGTGCCCGTTCACTTCCTGTACTGCAGACGGCTGGGAATATGGTTTGCAGTTTGCGAGAACACTCCAACAGGCCCACGGGTCGAATTCGCCCCTCCCCATAATTGGCTTAACAGGTTGGATCCCATCCACTAAGTAATGCTATCTCTCGTAGAACAACGGAGTACATGAGAGACATGATAAGATTGCTTGCCTTCCCCTCCGGAAGCCCGCCAAGATCCACACGAACACGAGTACCGATAGTTGACACGGTCGCATTCGGCTTCCTTCCTGACATCACGGTTGAATCGACTTGCAACCTACTGCTACACCCTCACTCGGCTTTCCCTCTACTGCTACCCCTCCTTTCTTCAGCACCCTCCAGGTTTCTCCACTGGGCTTCCCGGTCTGGATGGCACTAGTGCCTATGCCCTGTCACATGTTCTTCTTTCCTCGGTTTTGGCTTTTCACTCTATGGTTTGCCTTCCATTTTGTGGGATTTATCCCTTGGGCGCAAACATTTTATGTCTTAGGTAGCGCTGATTTGGCCGCGTTAAGACTGCTTTAGATGGCTCTGGCTATTCGGTTTGGGCCACTGTCGGGAAGTGGGGTTTCTTTTGTTCTAATAGGCTTGGGTAGCTTTCCTTTTACTGTCTGTACCGTTTGTGTATTCTACAAGTTGTGGGGTGGACGAGTTTTTTCCACTGCGCGAAGTTAGCGCTGCAGGTGTCATGTTCCGACGGTTTTGGTTATGTCTGCCAGTTTGCCTTTCTCTTCGTGGTGGTTGAGGGTTTTTCTTCTGGCTGTTTCGGGCTGGCGTCGTGGGGGACGTTTTGTGTCTGCCATAGCTGCTATTGTATGCGGACGGTGTCCCTTAAATACAGGATACAATGGATGATAAAAAACGGAAAAATGCAGCCCCAGTAAATAGGCTCTTCATGGTTTGTTCTAAATAATTTCGTTCTTTATTACTCTATCCTTTTACCCATATAAAACCTTTCAGCTCTGTACGAATACCTGCATATGAAATGAGGACTCTACTACACAAGTAGAGTTGAAGAAAGCGTACAATGGGTGATGAGGACGAGAGACACGCGAGTCTCTCCTACCTTATCGTAGATATAGGTCTAAGAGCTATCGTTAAGAGAGAGGACAAGAGGAGTATCGTCTACCCGTTGCTGCAGATGGATCCCGGTTAGGAATCATATGATACATACAGTCTAGCAGTTGACTTTATAGGCATCGATCAGTTGGTATTCTCGTCCACACATACACTTGTCTCGAGATATTCCCATCGTATCACAGTGACCTGCATTGGGTTAAGCTGGCAATTCATGGATAGTGGTTAACCATTTCGTCTATGGAGTATGAACAACGTTACTTAATACTGTCTTAAGTTCACTGATCTTCCTTTCTTCGCCCCCATTAGTTTGGTAGTAACCCAGCCTAACCATGATATGCTCTGCTCCTACCGCCTTTAGTTGGTGCATCCAGAAACAGGATCCAAATCCTGGATCTGCATCTCCAAAAATCAATGTCGGTACCCTAGTGGATGAGAAAACATGGTGGTCAAGGAGTTCCATTGCTGAGACCCGTGTATCACTCCTTGATATTCGTGTCAGCCAAGTGAACTCAAGGGTGTTGTCTACTACCACCAATACTGAAGCATGTTCTAACCGCCTATTGGGAGATGCCGTAAACGTAGAGTCCAAGGGCTTTATTCTATAACCAGGCAGTTACAAGTCTAGCAAAGGGCTCAGTACTTTAGCTGAGGTTGTTGAATAGACACGTTATGGTATCGCAACTACTCAAGTTTCCGATATGTTTAGTAGATCTCAAACTTATACATTCTTTGAACCGAAGAGAAGAACTGTTCAACAAAGAATATTGAAAATGATGTCTTCTGAAGTCTGCCTGTTTTAACGTGAAGAATATCAGTTCTTAAATCCACATCTCAGGCTACTGGGAGCCTTATTCTCACAATATATAAGACTCCAAAATGGTAGCCTTGACATCAAACATAAAAGATATAGAGTATCAAACCCTCTACTGTCAGACGATTAGCACCCCTCACTTCCTGAAACAAATTCAAAACACAAACAGTATCAACTGATACCTGAAAATCCTAAACCAGTAACAACAACTGGTTACACCCCGAAAACAAAATGAAATCCTGATTGTAAAACATAACAAGAAAATGCCGGCTCCTGGCTCTCATAATCAGAATTCGAACATGGATCCCGAAATCCTTTATCACCTGGAGGTACATCTGGATAGCTCTCTAAGGCATCCTTAGTAGGAGAATAACATGTAGGAATAAACTCAAAAAATACCGCAGGAAACTCATCTCCTGGTATATTATCAGTCCACCATGCCTGAACCACATCCATTGCATGTTCCAATTTTTCCACCTGTTCCCAACTATTCTAGCTGACGGGATATTATTTTCAACTAACCAAGAACTGTCCCTTGCCATATTGTTAGTTGTAATCTCGGACTGATTGAACTTCCGAGTCCTGTTCTTGCTTGATAAGGAGGGGTGCTGCATGCGCACTTCCTCATAGGGAGAATCCGGGATCGTCCTTAGAGAGGTAATGTTTGACTACAGAACAATTGATGTTGCCTTTCTTCCTTCGTTAAATCCTTGTCTTCATGCTAACTGTCTAGTTTTGTTTACCTTCATCGAATTCGAGTAATGTAATTGGGCCTCCAAAGTGTGGTAGTAACTTCCCAGATCCACCCCCCTCCATCGCCCATTAGTCTCCTAAGACTATAATCCTTTCCCCAATATCGACAGGGTTGTCCGGGTTCTGTCTCTTAGCTGCCACTCTCACTGATCTTGCTCTAGCCAACTGTAATGCTTCGTATACCCTATTCCAAAACTCTTGGTATCGATTGTGGCAATCACCTGATATGGAAACTATTGTGGGGTTGACTCTACAGGTATCAGGGAGTTGATATTCTTGTCCATATACTGTCTTGTATGGGGACAGTCTAATAGTAGCAGAGTGACCTGCATTGGAGTAAGCAATCACTTCAAAGAGGGATGTTAACCAATTAGTCTGCCAGGCATTAACAACATTTCATAATGCTGTTTTAAGTTCCCTGATCATCCTCGCGGCCTGTCCATTAGTCTTGTAGTGGTCTGGTATAGCAATAATGTGTTCAACTCCCATTGTGTTCAAGGTTTGTTTATAAAAGTGGGAGCTAAGCCAAGGGTCAGCATCACTAACAATTGGATTGGTATTCCAGGTGGTGTAAAGATATAGTGACGGAGTAAATCCATTGTCAATATCAATATAGCATTTACTGATGTAGGTATCAGCCAGCTGAAACCGACTGCTCTATCTACTACTACCAACACTGAATCAGGTACTTTTAGATTCATAAAGGGGGCCTATGAAGGCGATAGCAAAAGTTAAAAATATTCCATAGAAAAAGTGAAGCAACAGGGTTTTGCTGGTTGGCATGGTAATCCATTCTCAATGCACTTGACCTATGTCACACTGCTGAATATAGCCCATGAAATTCTTCCTTATCTGCAACCAATAGATGTATTCCGTTACGTACTGGGGGTTTCAATCAGTGCTATAGTATTCTTTATGAACTATTTCACCTACTATCAGTTCCCATAGCATCTCTCTATTTACTCCGTAACCTTTCACAATATATAGGCAACCTCTCCTCTGGTTTTGGTGGCATAGAGTAGGCCATTACATATTTTGTAAGATTGCATTATTCGGTTTTGTGAAGTGCAGTGGGAATCCTTCACTAGCTAGTAGATCGCGTTATTCTACTATTCTTTGACTCTTTGTTCCCTGTAAATATATTTCATATCATGCACTCCTAGGATGATATCCCTGTCATCCATTACTCATTCTAATACAGTTACCTCTTCTTCCTCTTATGGTGCCTCTTACACTTTGTAGAGTTCTCATTTATCGTGCGGTAAGGTCAGTTGTTCCACAACCACAATCTGTGGGAGGTAGGCGAGAGGCCACCATAGAGGGCTCCATTCTTATGATGATTCCTAACCAGTATTAGTTCTCGGGAACAGGTAGACAGTACTTCTGTCTTCTGCTCTCTTATTGATAGTTCCCAGGCCTATTCCTACGACATGGTGGGAGCCACTCCGATGTCTCTGGTGCTTATCGCCTATCGTACTTCCTCTGCGACTCTACTCATGTAGTAGAGTTCTCATCTCATTGGTAGGTTTTTGTCCCGGGGGCAAAGATTTTGTATTGTAAAAGCATTAAGAAATCAGTGAGGAAATAACTTATAACGAAGCATGAAGAGCCGTTCTACTTAGGCTTTTTTTATTTTTTTACTTTTTTCTCTTTTTATATTTTTTTTATCATCAATTTTATTCTGTGTTTAAGGTACACCGTCGGCATGCAGCACTAGCTATGGCAGATGCAAGAAACCTCCACCACTACGCCAGCCTGAAACAGCCAGAAGAAAAACCGTCAACAAACCCGAACAGAAAGGCACACTGACAGACAGGACTGAAACCCAGGGAACATGACCCAACCCGCCCAAACCCCGCGCGGTCGAAAAAACTCCGCCGCCCCGCAACTTGTAGTATACACAAACGGTAAAGAATGTAAAAAGAAAGCCAGCCAGCCCACTAGAACAAAAGAAATCCCATTTCCCGACTGTGGTCTAAACCCCATAGCAAGAGCCACCCTAAACGATCTTAACCCGGCCGGATCAGTGCCACCTACGACAAAAACATGTCTACGGCTAAGGGGTATACCTGGCAAAGTGGAAGGGGAACCGAAGAGATAAAAACCCAACCCGAGGAAAAAAGTAAGCCGTGGCTGGGTGCGGCGACCAGTGCCATCCGGACCGAGAAGCACGGTGGAGACAACTGAAAGGCGTCGAGCTAAGGCGGTGCAGCAGTAGAGTGCCAGCTGAGTAAGAGTGCAGCAGTAGGGTGCAAGCCGATCCAACCATCGAGTCAGCAAGGAAACCGAACGCGACTGTGTCAACTATCGGTAATCGTTTTTGTGTCTTTCTGGGCGCTCCCCAGTGTCAGAAGGCGAGCGTTTTACCCCATCCCTCATGTAGTCCCTTGTTCTAGGAGAGATAGCGTAACTTAGTGGATGGGATACCACCGCTGAAGCCAACCGTGCGAAAGGGCGAGATCGACCCCTGGGCCTGATGAATAGTTCTCGTGTACCACAAACCGCGTTCCCAGCCGTCTGAAGCATGGGAAGTGAACGGTCGCCGACCGTGCGAAGGGACCTCGCTAAGCGAGGGGAGAGTCGGGGATGGGCAACGCGAAAGGGATACCGGAATCTAGAGGGAGGACAGCCCCGACGCTGAAATAGCGAAACAGGACAGTCGGACCAGGTGGATGGCCGTCACTCCTAGGCCGAAACTATCGCGGAAGGAGATGGTGGGGGGTGGATGGTTGGTGAGATCCCAAGCATTGAGGTTGATTTCAAGGGCGAGGAAAATACAGGAGATGGAGGATGGCCGTTCTACATGGGCCTAGTGGCACCCATGTGCAGTTTTCCTTCATACCCTTGTGACTCACTGTTCAAGTCGCATGTCACCTATGACTGACAACTTGTGAGTGATACCACAATATCTTAAACTAGTCATATGTCCAAAGTGGCCACGTGCGCGAAACCCTTGACCTCTGAATCAGGTCATGTATGAAATATAACAAATCCTTATAAACCACTCATGTGACCAAAGTGGTCCCCTACGCGAAACAGATGGCCTCTAAAGGAGGTCCTGTGTGAAATATACCATGCCTGTGACTCATAACTAAGAGTTATGTGAAAGCCTCTTGCTTACTAATCCACATTCGTGACCTTCACTCCTCCCTACCAATGCTTGAGTGGCTTCATGCTTAGAATCTCACATCGTGAAGGCTGTGCATGAACCTCTGCAAGTATTTTGAAGGGTCGGTCACTACCCGGCCATGCCCTCCTGCCTCGTTGATGATGGCTCTCGGCTTGAGCAATGCCTTCCACATGTCCTCATCTACCCATACTTTCTTCTTTTTATAGGAGGCGCGGACTATTTCTATCCCCCTGCTCGCTCCTTCGATTATTTGTGAGAAGGTTCTGTTCTCCTGCTCCCGGCTGGCGATCATTTCTTTTTGCCTTTCAATTCCCTCCTCACGTCGATCTATTTATCACCGCAGTTGTTCGATCATTCGACCTCATGCTTCCTTGGTTACAACGGTTTTTGTATCCACCTCCCCTCAGGTTCCATCCTGAGAACCTCTTAGGTCACCTGTCTGGCTTACCATTTTTATCTTCTGTGGTAGGGGCAGTACCGGTATATACAGTTATGACAGGATATCTTGTGATCTACGGGACTGGTAGGCAGAGGTTGTGGTTGTATTGCCTATTTTGCTTTCTTCAGCATTGTTAGTGGTGACATTTGCGTTACCTATTTCTTGCTCCGGAAGAGGTTGCCTTGTTGCTTTCCATCAAGATGCATGGGGCACCCATTGTACAAGCATGCCATCTAGTGGCAGATTGAATGGTTTCTTTCCTAGTCATTAACTACCTTGGCCCATTCAGCATCGATGCTCTTCTCCTCTTCCTGTTACTTGATTGTGCCTTCTTCTTCTGCGGCAGCCCATTTGGCTACATCAGGTGCAGGGCTTGTGGGGCTAGCGAGAGTCTCGCAGCCGTCCTGAATGTCCTTGATGCTCGGCAGATGGCTTCTGTAAGTAGTATTGGTGGAAGAGGATGTGTGCATCTTGCGCAATAGTAAAACTAGTAGCCGGGTACAACTCTGGATCGTGTTCAGCCAAATAACTGGTCTACTTAGCTCGGTACTAAAGACTAGGGTAGTATAAGCAGGAATCGTTTGTTTTGCTACATTCATATTGGGGTTCTCTATATAGGTGGGTAGGCACAGGAGGTGTAGTCATTTGTGAGTGGAGCTTGTTGTTCTGATGGAGCTCCACAGGTGACATGTGTAATGTGTTGTGTATCTTCACGGAAGGCGGAAGGGCCCCTAAATATGCTCTTTTCCCTATTCTTTGTACTATCATTAAGGGTGCCATTTTCTTGTGATCCAATTTCTTGGATGGTCGTGTCATTCGTATATGCCCTGATTGTAACCACACGGTATCCCCTCATTCGTTAGGTATCCTACCTATTCGTCTATGTCAATGTGTATCCTGCGACAGGCAACAGCCCTCTATTAGTCTCTTTATAATAAGATGATACCTCGCTTCCTTAGTGCGTTTTCACTTCGTTCCTTCCTCTTACCAAGACCTTGATTATTATTCTTAGACCGGTGTCTACATTCCTTGCTTGAACGCTAATAATCAAGTCGTATCGTGGTAGAACTCTCGAAGTGGTACCATAGAATCTATTCTTAATAGTATAGGTAAGAAAGTATAATAGGTGGTTGCGTGAAGAACTAACGAGCAGGCTTTTTTTTTCTTTTTTTTTATCTTCATGTATTCGTTGTTATTTAGGGTACAAGAACTTGCATGCGGTGCTGGCTATGGCATAAACAATCCCCATTCCTCCCCCCGCCTGGCCCGACCGTATCTCCGAGACCCTCTGGTATGGGCCCAACCGCACATCTCACTCCAAAGAAAAACCCGTCCGTACCTCGCAAGCGAACTCAGAGAATAGGAGAAGCCTAACTAAGAAGAAAGCAGGAAAACCTAAGAAGGTAACCACCCCGGACATCTCAAAAAGAACAAAAGAAAACTCGCACCAGGGTGAGCCCCACGACAACCAAGCCAGAGATACGCACTGGCAGCAGAAAACCGGAGAAGTTATCCCGGAACGCGACGTAACCGAGAAAGGGAGCACCCTGTGGGCTGCGGCGGAAGAGGGTGGAGCAGTAGGGTACTAGCCGAGGGAGGGTGTAGCAGTAGGATGGAAGCCCATCCAATCCACCAGAACGGGCCAGAAACTGAACGCGACCATGTTGACTAGTGGTAATCGTGTTCGTGTCTTGCTACGCAGTCTCCAACCAGAGTAGTCCCAACTTGAACCGTAAGACTAGCTGGGTATGGCCAAATATCCCAGCAAGACAGACCCCGAGGTTACTAGCCGAGGCGTTCCCCCACAGTGTGCGTGCACACAGGGAGACAGGCGTCCACCACAGCCAACGCCAAACGGAAATGCAGAAGAGAGGTACCCAAGGAAGGAGAGGAGCGAGGTCGACCATCAGGCCTAAAGAGTGGCCCTTGCGTACCGCAGAAACTGTGTTCCCAGCTGTCTGAAGCATGGGAAGCGAGCGGACGCTGACTGTGAGGAGTGGCCTTGCTAAGTGAGGAAAGGGGCGAGAAAGGGCAGCAGAAAGGCAGTACCGGAACCGAGAGGGAGGAAAGCCACGCCGCGTGAAAGAGCAAGCAATGGCAGTGGGAAAAGGGGGGAGATGGCCGTCACTCCTAGGCCAAAGCCATTGTGGGAGGAGAGGGGGGGTGGATGGTTCGTGAGTACCTAG
>JACCEG010000129.1:149188-202730 GCA_014065205.1 Tuber brumale
AAAAAAAAAAAAAAAAAAAAAAAAAAAAAAAAAAAAAAAAAAAAAATTGAAAAAAAAAAAATTGAAAAAAGAGTCCGAGTAGATAGGCTCTTCACGCTTCCTTCTAAGTTATTTCCTTACTTATTGCTTTATGCTTTTACGAACATAAAACCTTTACGCTCTTTACGAATACCTACCTACGAGAAGAAGGACTCTGGTACAGAGTCGAGTTGAAGAAAGAGTACGATAGGCGATAAGGACTAGCGACAAGAGAGTCTCTCCCACCTTATCGTAGGCAATGGCCTAAGAACTATCGTCGAGAGAGAAAGAGAGAAGTATCGTTCACCCGTCGCTGAGAACTGATACCGGTTAGGGATCGTAATATCTAGGTAGTCGAAACATTTCTTTGATCCCTGTGGTTGTGAACTGCTATGCAGTCGTATCCATTCCTATTGGTATGAAACGGCTCATTTTGGTCCAGCGATCCACCGCGACTAATATTGAGTCATATCTATTGGCCATCAGTAAAACTGTTATGAAATCTATAGATATCGTTGCCCATGGTTTTCCAGGTCCCTCACTCACTTTTAACAGCTCCTATAGTGCATGTCGCAACACCTTTGTCCTCTGTCATATGTCACAGTTCTTGACTTACAATGGCTCGGATTCCTGCAGTCCTGGCCAACACTATTTTTGCATGACCAGCTCCGTAGTTTTAGCCGTTCCTCCTTCTCCTACCTGTCGTTTAGCATGATGTTTTTTGATAAGGTCCGCTCTTATAGTTTCATTTTGTGGTATCCCTATGTTTCCATCGTACTAAAGGTAGTGGTCATTCCATTCGCATACCCTTAGGGCCACCCCTTATCTTTCTTTGTCTCCTCTTTGCAGGTTTTCTCTTACTTCTCAGAATTGCTTAACTTCATTGATTGCATTTCACATTCTTTCGTCTTCCTAATCTTGGATTTCAGTTGATTCCATAGCTTTGCAGTATTCCTTTAAGAGCAGTACGCGGTTCTTCAACTTGATCCTTGTGTCTTCCTTGTCTTGTGATTCATAACCAGCAATCCACCTCAATGCATCCAGCTTTCCTCCTTGATTCAGCATTGTGTATTGGATGTTTAAGTTGCATTTGCTCTAGCTTTTCAGCGATGGAATTTGTTTGTCGTGGAGTTCCTTCATCGTCATGAATGGAACCAGGTTACTGAGATCCGTTAGAACTCTGACCTGGAGCTTCTTGTTCTGTATGTATCTTCTCCATTGCTCGAATACTTGAAGGATCAACAATGATTCTTGGTCGGTGTAACCGGTACTGGTTACTGCTTTAGGTTCTTTATGTATCAGTTTATACTGTTCAAGTTTTGAAATTGTTGCAGGAAACAAGGTGTGCCTCTAGCATGATAGTATAGGGTTTGATACTCTATATGATTTATGTTTGGTTTCGAGTATCGGTTTAATACTCTATCTGTTTTATGTTTGGTTTCTAGTATTAGTTTGATACTCTATATGTTTTATGTTTGGGTTCCAGGTTACAGTTTTGGAGTCTCATATGTTAGGAAAACAACGCTCCCGGTAGCCTAGGAAGCGTATTTAAGAACTGCTATTATTCTGGTTTGAAGGAGCAGACTTCGACAGACAGAGTTTTGAACATAATTGCTTGAACGGTAACCTTCTTCAGTTCCCTTCGAGAATGTTAGGTTTGAGATCCATCCAACATCTCGGCGACTTCATTAGTGGCGATATAGTGAGCAGTGTTTTCAACAACCTGTGTTAAAGCCTGCGGACTTTACTTTGCTAGTTACCACATTCGGTAAAGAATAAACCCGGTTAACTCTACCTTTACTGCATCTCTCGTGAGGTGGTTACACTTTTTTGAACTTGAGCAAGTTATCGAGATAGAAGGCATTTCAGGACCAAGTAAAGGCAAGGCCCCTAAGAAAGGTTCTCAACCGTGTACCAGGGATTCCAAAGGACGGTTTACGAAGACTCCAGCTGTGGAGCAGGCAGCAAGCAAAGCAGCTGCTTTGCAGTTAGCCTGAGACGCTGCGGAACAAGCAACAGGAGAATCATCACAAAAACCAGGGGAACCGACAACCACTACTCCCGGAGGGTACCCAGAATCTCCAAGAAAGCCAACAGGTACACAAGTACCTCTAGCACCACCAAGTAACGATCCAGAGAGCTCCAATAGTGACAAAGGATCACACGACATGACTTCAGAAGCGGAACCCACGGGGTCCGTAGCCCCGGCAGCAGAGGTCCCAAGACCACCAACACCTAGGCCTAATCCAGCTGTTACAGCTAAACTCAGCATCAAAGTACCTTCGCCCAGTAGGTTTACTGGTGAAGGAGATGACCTCAAACCAGAAGCGTTCGATAGATACTATAATTCAGTACAATTATAGCTACAGATTAATGGACTGCGGACTAGCGAGGCTGGAGGAGGAAACTACGCGATCCTCTATACTGAAGGATGAGCTCAAGAAGCAGGGGGGGGGGCCTTCCAAGCAGTAGAGTATTGCGGTGCAGACATGACCAGAGAGAACCTTGTTGGATACTTGCGAGAAAGATTCCAATCTTCGAAACAGAAAGATGATACTTATTGCCAGTTCTATGAAATCACACAAGTGTATACTGGCAAGATACAGGGAATATCAACTATAGCAACCAATATGCTAATGTTACGATCACGCCTACCTGCAAATACTATAAGCGACTATGCTTTCATTCAACAGTTCTTCCAGAGCCTGCACCCTAGACTACGGCCAGAAGCGGAATTACCGCATGCTGAAACTGTGACTGCTATGGAAGTTATACAAAATGTGGAGAGGATATATGCTACCCTAAAAAGCACTACTGCTTATGTGAAGGAAAGGTTCGAAAAACAAGCAAAGGAATTCAGTTCCAAACAAGAAGCATGGAAGGACCATCGGAAAGCGAGCACCAAGCCACACTCCAAACTTAAGGAACAAAAAGACAAAGGTCTTGGTTATACCTGCGGAGGTAAAGGACCTCTAGCAAGAGACTGTCCAAGCAAAGGTGACAAGGGCAAAGGCAAGTGCAAGGCTAAGGTGAAGAAAGAAGTCACCAGCAACACAATGGAACAAGAACAACTAGCGGAAGAGGTGTTTATCAATGGTATGGAAATAGAGGCAGAAGAGGAAGACATCATCACAATGGCCACTGGACCAACAAACATCAAACCCCATGACGCGCTGGAAGGAACAATGCACATCAATGGCCAAGATGCCACAGTCCAGTTTGATACTAGATCAATAGGAGTAAACCTAATTAGCACTACCTTTGTCACCACACACAGAAATCATTGTCAGAAATTGAAGACTCCGATCAGAATACACTTAGCTATGAAAGGATCACGAGCGGAAGGTCATACAGAATGTTCAGTCAAGCTATCAGCAGGATGGTTGAGCGCACCAGGGACTAGGATCTTGGTTGGGAACCTAGCAAAACACGATGCACTAATAGGAACGCCCTTCCCAGAACAATACCATTCTCAAATCAAATGTGCCAAATTAGGTATCCTGTTTGCCAAACAGAATGTTCGAATTAGCTACGCACTTACTACTGGCATGATCCGAGCAGTAGTGCTTAGCACTGAAGATGTTATAGACTGACACCCAGAAGTGTTTCCCGTGGAAATACCAGAAAACCTGCCACCTCTAAGGATAATAAATCACAATATCGACCCCCAGCCCGGAAAAGAGCAGCTCTCTTTGCCCACCTACTCAATACCGGAACGATGGGCAACAGACATGAGTATATGGCTAAGAGAACAAGAGAAAGCAGGAATCATCAAACGACCAGCAGTTTCATCGGCAGCACCCATGTTTGTTCAAGAGAAAAAGGACAAGAAATGAATGAGGCCATTAGTGAATCTCACAGCGAGAAATGAGATCACAATCAAAGATGTGGAACCCATTCCAAACCAAGGAATGATCTTGAATGCCCTAGCTAGTGCATGATACCGCAGTAAAATCGATCTTAGCGATGCTTACTTTCAGACAAGAGTGGAACCAGAAGATGTAAGCAAGAATGCTTGCAAAACACCGTTTGGATGTTTCATCACGAAGGTTATGCGAGAAGGCGAGATGAATGCTCCAGGAACTTTCATGTGCCTAATGTTGGCTTTATTGGCCGACTACCTGGGACGGTTCACGTGTGTTTATATTGATGACATACTCATAGTTACCGATACAGAGCCTGAGCATTTGAAACATATATCTCTGGTTTGCAACAAGGTCAAGGAGTCTTGATTCTATGCAACTAGGAAGAAATCAGAATTCTTCCCCACTAACATAGACGTGTTGGCTCGTGTTGTCAAGGACGAAGGACTCTCACCAGCACCAGAAAAGACAGCGAAGATCGAAGAATGGACTACGCCAAAGACTAAGAAAGAGTTACAGGAATTTCTAGGAACGGTCAACTACATCAACCAGTTTTTGCCACACATTGCAACTATTACATCAGCCCTAACGGAACTCATCAGAGTTTCAGAATTTGTGTGCACCACCACTCAAGACTAAACCATTGAGAATGTTAAGCGAGTTGTTTCAAAAGAGTAGGTTGTAACCGGTGCTGGTTACTGGTTTAGGATTTTCAAGTATCAATTGATACTGTTTGAGTTTTGAACTTGTTTCAGGAAACGAGTTGTGCCTCTAGCCTGATAGTATAGGGTTTGATACTCTATATATTTTATGTTTGGTTTCGAGTATCGGTTTGAAACTCTATTTCTTTAATGTTTGGTTTTGAGTATTGGTTTGATACTTGAGATGTTTAACGTTTGGCTTCGAGTCTCGCTTTGATACCCAATATGTTTTATGTTTGTTTTCCAGTATCGGTTTGATCCTCTAGATGTTTTATGTTTACTTTTGAGTATCGGTTTGATACTCTACATGTTTTATGTTTGGTTTCAAGGCTACTGTTTTGCAGTCTTATATGTTATGAGAACAAGGCTCCCAGTAGCCTAGGCAGTGTATTTAAGAACTGCTATTCTTCTTGTTAGAAGGAGCCGACTTCGGCAGACAGAGTTGTGAATATACTTGGTTGAACAGTAACTCTCTTGAGTTCGCTTCCAGAATCTTTGGTTTGAGACCTACGAAACATCACGGAGACTTCACTAGTTGCGATCTAGTAAGAAGTCTATTCAACGACGTTTGCCAAACCCTCCTGACTTCCCTTCACTAGTTACCACCTCCGTACAGAACAAAGCCCGTTAACCCTACCATTACCGCATCTCCCCAGATGTTGTTGCATTTTTTTAACTTCAGCAAGTTAACAAGATAGAAGGCGATTCAGGACCAAGTAAGGGCAAGGCCCCTGAGACAGGTTCTTAACAGTGCACCAGCGATTCCAATGGACGGTTTACAAAGACTCCAGCTTTGAAGCAGGTAGCAAGCGAAGTAGCTGCTTTGCAGTTAGCCAGAGACGCTGCTGAACAATCAACAGGAGAATCATCACAACAACCACTGGAACCGCCAACCACTACCCCCGGAGGGTATGCAAAATCGCCAAGAAAGCCTACAGGTACACAAATAACTCCATCACGACCAAGTAACGATCTAGATAGCTCCGGTAGCGACCCAGCATCAGACGACATAGCTTCAGAAGCAGGACCCTCGGGGTCTGTAGCCCCGGCACCAGAGGTCCCAAGGTCACTAGTACCAAGGCCAAACCCAGCTGTTACAGCTAAACTCAGCATTAAAGTACCTTCGCCCAGTAGGTTTAGTGGTGAAGGAGATGACCTCAAAACAGAACGGTGCGATAGATGGTATCATTCAGTACAGTTATACTTACGAATTAATGGACTACAGACTAGTGAGGCCGGATGAAGAAACTATTGGATCATCTATACTGAAGGACGAGCTCAAGAAGCAGCTTTCTGGGCAGCAGAGTATTTCGGTGAAGACATGACCACCGAAGACCTTGTGGGATACCTACGAGAAAGATCCCAGTCTTCAAACAGAAAGATGATACCTATTGCAAGTTCCATGAAATCACCCAAGTGTATAATGAGAAGATACAGAGAATATCAACTATTCCAACCAATATGCTAATGTTACGATCACCCCTACCTGCAAATACCATAAGCGACTATGCCTTCATTCAACAGTTCTTCAAGAGCATGCACCCTAGATTACAGCAAGAAGCGGAATTACTGTATGCTGAAACTGACACTGTTATGGAAGTTATACAAAATGCGGAGAGCATAGATGCTACCCTAAAAAGCACTGCTGCTTATGGGAAGGAAAGGTTCGAAAAACCAGCTAAGGAATTCACTTACAATCAAGAAGTACGGAAGGACAGTCGGAAAACCAGCCCCAAGCCCCACTCCAAACCTAAGGAACGAAAAGAAAAAGGTCTTTGCTATACCTGCGGAGGTAAAGGACATCTAGCAAGAGACTGTCTTAGCAAATATGACTAGAGCAAAGGCAAGGGCAAGGCTAAGGTGAAGAAAGAAGTCACCTCCAACAGAATGGAACAAGAACAACTAGCAGAAGAGGTGTTTATCAATGGTATGGAAATAGAGGCGGAAGAGGAAGACATCATCACAATGGCCACTGGACCAACAAACATCAAACCCCATGAGACGCTGGAAGGAACAATGCACATCAATGGCCAAGATGCCGCAGTCCAGTTTTATACTGGATCAATAGGAGCAAACCTAATTAGCACTACCTTTGTCACCACACACAGAATTTATTGTCAGGAATTGAAGACTCCGATCAGAATACACTTAGCTATGAAAGGATCACGATCGCAAGGTCATACAGAATGTTTAGTCAAGCTATCAGCAGGATGGTTGAGCGTACCAGGAACTAGGATCTTGGTTGGGAACCTAGCAAAACACGATGCACTAATAGGAATGCCTTTCCTAAAACAACACCAAGCTCAAATCGCATGTGACAAATTAGGAACCCTGCTTGCCAAACAGAATGTTCGAATTATTTGCACACCTACTAGTGGCATGATCCGAGCAGCAGTGCTTACCACTGAAGGTGTTATAGACCAACACCCAGAAGTCTTTCCCGAGGAAATACCAGAAAGCCAGCCCCCTCTAAGGAAGATAAATCACAAGATTGACCTACCGCCAGGAAATGAGCAGCGCTCTTTACCCAGCTACTCAATACTGGAACGATGGGCAACAGACATGAGTATATGTCTAAGAGAAAAGGAGAAAGCAGGAATCATCAAATGACCAGTAGTTTCATCGGCATCACCCATGTTTGTACAAGAGAAAAAGGACAAGAAACGAATGAGGCCATTAGTGGATCTCACAGCGAGAAATGAGATCACAATCAAAGATGTGAAAACCATTCCAAACCAAACAATGATCTTGACTGCCCTAGCTAGGACACGATCCGGCAGTAAAATCGTTCTTAGCGATGCTTACTTTCAGCCAAGACTGGAACCAGAAGATGTAAACAAGAATACTTTCAAAACACCATTTGGATGTTTCGTCAGCAAGGTTATGCTACAAGGAGATATGAATGATGCAGGAACTTTCATGTTCATAATGTCTGATTTATTCGGTGAGTACCTGGGACGGTTCATGTAGTTGTATATTGATGAGATACTCATATTTTCTGATACAGACTCTGAGCATTTGAAACATGTATCTCTGATTTGCGACAAGCTCAAGGAGGCTCGATTGTATGCAAGTAGGAAGAAATCAGAATTCTTCTCCACAAGCACAGAAGTCTTAGGTCATGTTATCAATGATGAAGGACTCTCACCAGCACCAGAAGAGATAGTGAAGATTGAAGAAGAGACTACGCCACAGACTAAGAAACAGTTACAGGAATGTCTAGGAACAGTCAACTACATCAGCCAGTTTTTGCCACACATTGCAACTATTACATCACCCCTGATGGAACAAACCAGAGTTGCAGAATTTGTGTGGACCGCCACCCAAGACCATGCCATGGATAATGTTAAGCGAGTTGTTTCAAAATACGAAGTTATTAAACCACTACAATATGATTCGTCACTACCAATGTGGTTGATATCCGACGCATCCAACACCGGAGTGGGAGCCTGAGTAGGACAAGGAGAAAGACCAGAAAACGCCAGCCCTGCTTCGCTTCATAGCAGGAAATTCTCTAATGCCTGAATGAATTATGGCAAAACTGACAAGGAAGCGCTAGCGATAGTCGATGCACTGACGGCATTTCATCACGCACTTGCAGGAAGCAACTGTACTGTCGTCACAGATCACCTACCTCTGACGTACCTCAAGCTCAGCAGAAAACCCTTCCAAAAACAGCTACGATGGTAAGGGTTTATTGGGAAATATGATACTGAAATAGTGTACAGACCAGGAAAATGGAACCATTTAGCAGATGCCTAATCTCGCCTTTATGATGAGAATGATGATTACCCACATACTGCAAATGATCCTACATCAGAAGATGATTTACCTAGTCCCTCACAAGTTTCATCACTTCTTTCTTGCAAAGAATCTACTATAGAACACAAAATGTCTCGATTCGAAGACCTCAGAGTTGAGCACAATAGTGCTCACTCCGAATGCGGAAGCGACTGCAGGCTGGATCAAGCATAACTAGGTGCAAGCGATTACCGAAATAGCGTGACCCTAAACAATTAGGGAGACTATCGAAGTTATACCAGTGGTAGGAGTATGGAGGAACTTGAACATGCATCAATGCATTGGGCATTCTGCAACATACCGTTCTGCCCTGATCACGAGGAATTGAAACCAAAGACTAAAATCTACACCAGCTCCACCTACAGCAGCCCACCATTTATCGAAACTCCACCTAACACCCATGATGATAACAATGACAGAGATACCCATTCACCATGCCCCTGCATCGACAACCGAGCCATCAAAGAGCGTGTCAAGCAAGCTTTAGGCTGTGGTACACCCTCTACCGAATGTCATAATTCCGAGCACCCGAACACCGCCATAACCAGCCACTCTATGCAGGACCTCTCGCATACCTGAACGGGGTTCCAGTAGTGGAACCACCCTCCCTACCTCACGTGAAATGTTACCACCACAAAGTGTATGAAACACCTGAAGAGGAGGAGAAAGTAAGGGTATTAGAAAGAGTGGTGGACAAAAGGGATAACATCCAAGGAGTGGATGATATGAAGAACATTGGGAGGGAACAGATGGTAAAAGGATATAGAAACGACCCTATCTACCAGTTAGCAAAAGATTCCAACCGCGGTTCACAAAATGGAATGATGCAACATTACCGAATATGCAACAGTGTACTTTCCGCTACTACAAGAGGAGGTGATGATTGCGTTTACATTCGGAACGCTCATGGAGTGAATGGAGAAACACTAAGCGAACTCATGATAGGAGAGATAGATAATAAAGGACCCCATAGCGCTGATCGAAGCCTCCGGTACGTAACAGAATACATCTGCTGGCCGGAGATGAGGAAGGAATTCAAAGACTATGTCCAGCAATGTGACATATGTCAACTGAATCGGGAAAGGACTACATTACCTACCGGCAACACCCTCGTGCTTCTTTTTCCCTCAGAGATATTTTCGAGCTATGGTATTGACTTCATGGGTCCTTTTACTAAGCTGTAGGATATGATTCGGTATTGGTAGTAGTAGATAGAGCAGTTGGGTTCAGCTGGCTGATACAAACATCAGTCAACGTTACTGCGATTTCGACTCGGGAGTTACTCCGTCACCATATATTCACCCCTCATGGAATACCTGCATCGATTGTTAGTGATGCTGATTCTCGGTTCACCTCCCGGTTTTGGAATCAAACATTGAAGAGGATAGGAGTCGAACACATTATGGCTACTCCTGCCCACTACCAGACCAAAGAACAAGCGGAAAGGAAGATTTGGGAACTGAAAACACCATTAAGGAATGTGGTGAATGCGGGCCAGACCAACTGGCTTGCCTCTCTCCCTATAGTAACAGCTGACTCCAATGCAGGTCACTCCAATACTATCGGAATGTCGCGGTATAAGGCTGTGTATGGGCGAGAATACCAACCACTCGATACCTATAAAGTCAATGCTACTACAGTACCCGCATCCGATGATTACTACAAGCGATACCAGGAGATCAGAAATGAGACATACCAAGCGTTACGATTGGCTAGAGCAAGATCAAACAGAGTGGCAATTAAGAGGAAGAACCTACACAAACCTGTAGAGATTGGTGAAAGGATTATGGTTTTTGGAGACCAGTTTGCGATGGAGGCTGGCAGATCTCGGAAATTGCCGCCACGCGGGTGCGGTTCTTTTACAGTACACGAATTTGACGAACACACGCAGAACTATGTGGTTAGCATGGATGCTAGAGTTTACCGATGGAAGAAAGGAGTGTTCCACTATTCGGTAGTCAAACATTACCACACTAACGACGATTTCCGATTTCCAGGATGAGCATTTGCAAAGCCGCCACTCAGTCTCATCAACGAAAAACCAGAATGGGAAGATCAATCAGTCATCGATTACGGGGAATGATATAGAAAGGGACAGTTTGTTGTTGGTTGCAAAGGCTAACCTGCAAGCGAGAATAGTTGGGAACCGGTGGAAGGATTAGAACATGCGATGGATTTGGTTTAGGCATGGTGGACAGATAATATGCCAGGAGATGAGTTTCCTACAGTATTTTCTGGGTTTATTCCTTTGTGTTATTCTCCTACTAAGGATGGTTTGGAGAGCCATCAAAATGTAACCCCGGTTGATAGAGGTTTTTGGGATCCTTCTTTGAATTCTGATTATGATAGCGAGGATTAGGAATTTTCTTGTTATGTTTTGAAATAAGGGTTTCATTTTGTTTTCGGGGTGTAACTGGTACTGGTTACTGGTTTAGGATTTTTATGTATCTGTTGATACTGTTTGACGTTTGAAGCTTCAGGAAACAAGGTATGCTTCTAGCCTGATAGTATAGGGTTTGATACTCTATATGTTTTATGTTTGGTTTCGAGTATCGGTTTGACACTCTATATGTTTTATGTTTGGTTTCCTGTATCAGTTTGATACTCGACATGTTTTATGTTTAGTTTCGTGTATCGGTTTGATACTCTATATGTTTTATATTCGGTTTCGTGTATTGGTTTAATACTTCATATGTTTTATGTTTTGTTTCAAGGCTACCATTTTGAAGTCTGTAATGTTCTGAGAACAAGGCTCCCGGTAGCCTAGAAAGTGTATTTAAGAACTGCAATTTTTCACGTTAGATGGAGCAGACTTCCACAGACTGAGTTTGCAATATACTATATTGAAAAGTTACCTTCCTCAGTTCGCTACAAGAAACTTTAGTTTGAGATCCACCAAATATCTCTGTGACTTCAGTAGTCGCGATATAGTGAGAGGTCTTTTCCACAACCTCAGATAAAGCCTCCAGACTTTGCTTCGCTAGTTACCACTGTCGGTAAAGAACAAAGCGCGTTAACCCTATGTTTACCGCATCTTTCAAGCGGTGGTTACAGGACCAATAACTTGCCAGTAGATACGTTTCTTGCGGTCTTTTCAGAGTTTATTCCTATGTGTTATTCTCCTACTAAGGATGGGTTTGAGAGCTATCAAAATGTACCCACGGTTGGTAGACATTTTCGGGATCCTTATTTGAATTCTAATTATGAAAGCGTGGATTAGGAACGTTTTTGTTATCTTTTGAAATAAAGGTTTAATTTTGTTTTTGGGGTGTAACCGCTACTGGTTACTGGTTTAGGATTTTTATGTATCAGTTGATACTATTTGAGTTTTGAATTTGTTTCAGGAAATGAGATGTACCTCTAGCCAGATAGTATAGGGTTTGATACTCTATAAGTTTCATGTTTGGTTTCAAGTATCGGTTTGATACTCTATATGTTTTATGTTTGGTTTCGAGTATCGGTTTGATACTCTATATGTTTTATGCTTGGGTTCAAGTCAACCGTTTCGGAGTCTTATATGTTATGGGAACAAGGCTCCCGGTAGGCTAGGAAGTGTATTTATGAACTGCTATTGTTCTCGTCAGAAGGAGCAGACTTCGTCAGACAGAGTTTTGAATATACTTGGTTGAACAGTTACCTTCTTCAGTTCACTTCGAGAATCTTGGGTTTGAGAGCCACCCAAACATCTCTGAGACTTCAGTAGTCGCAATATTGTGACAAGTCTTTTCAACAACCTCAGTTATAGCCTCCAGACTTCGCTTCGCTAGTTACCACTTTCAGTAATGAACAAAGCCCACTAACACTACGTTCACCGCATCACGCGAGAGGCTGTTACCCTCGGTGATATTGTAGGCGCATTTGGCCCGCATCATTGTCTTCGACCGATAGCACACCGGGCGGCATTTCCTGTCTTCACATTAGGGCGATAGGCTGCTAGATGAGAAGTATGTCGTTGCTTCTCTCTCGCTTGTCATTGCTCTGCGTGGGTTCAAGTGCACCAGTATTGCTGCTCTTGTGAGTTTGGTCCTAATGTCATCGAAGGCCTTCTGCTCCTTTTCTCCCTATTGCTATTTGCTATCTTTCTTTGCAAGGTTATCTAGAGGTTTTTGCCAATCGGCTGAACCCTCAATGACCCGGCCCTAAAAGTTGCAGAATATCGCATAGCATCGGAAGTCTGCTTTGTTGTTTGGTTTTGCCCTATACCACATGGCCACACTCTTGACCCAGTCCAGGTGGACTCTATTTCCATTGATGATGAATCACCGGTATTCCACTTTCTTCTCATGGAATTCGCATTAGGATAGTTTGATCTCCATCCCCAACTTCTGAATTTTGTTCACGATGTTACTGACATCCATTCTGTATTGTTCCAGGTTTTTTGAATATATTAATACATCACCCACGTAGACTATACAACATATATCTAGGAACCTGTTGGGTCCTTGATTGATCCATTGCTGGAATCATGCTAGAGCATGGGTTAGGCTAAACATTATGACCAAGTACTCATATATTCCATATCTTGTCGCACAGATCACTTTCCGTTCCGCTACTTTTTTTATCCCAATGTTGTGATAGGTCTCCATGATATCCAATTTGGGGAAGTATTTTGCCATCCTTGATCGATCAAGTGCTTCCACTATTAGTGGCAGCTGGTATTGGTCCTTCTTCGCTAGCGCGTTGAGCGCTTGTAGTCCACGTGTAGGCTCAGATTTTCATCCTTTTTCCTGAAAAATAGGAGCGGAAATGCGGCTAATGCCAATACATATCGTATCTATCCTCACTTCACATTCTGTTGAATATATCTGCGTTGTTCTTCCAATTCACTTTCTCCTAGCAGATAGAGGTGTTGGTATAGGATCTTATTTTTTGCTTTCATGTCATTGTCTTTTGCACTAAGAATCTCGCGATCTACTCCTGGTCAGCTTGGTGGTTGTCAATCCCCTTCCCTTTCCTGGAATAAGTTGGTGCATTGATTCTACTCAGATGCTATTATATCGTACTACTCCCTCTTCCTTTGTTGTCACTCTCATCATATCGCTAGTATGGAGCTAATATTGATCCAAGCTAATTCCAACCTTTCGTCCCTGGTATTCAACTTGAGTACCACGCCGAGGTCTCGTCCCTTGTGATAACAGCTGTATGCATGGGCTGATAGTTGCTGAATCTGCGCCGATACCTATTTCTTGGTCTTTGTGCTATCCGTAGCGCTAACAACCTTTGTTGCTCTTCTGGTATTATGACGTTCTCATACCACATGTATTTCTTCTTTCTTGCTCTTCTCGATGTGCAATTGTACTATCCGATCTCCTGGTTTGATTTCTTAGATGATATCTCCTCGCTTGGCTACCACCATTATGATCTCTTCAGGATAGGCGGCAGCGATGATCACCACATTAGTAATGGGTTACTTCACAACTGCTAATCCGCTGTGTAGTGCTATCTGTCTATAGGTAAAGGAACGTACTCCTATCGAGATTGCTGTGGGTATGGTCTCTTGATCTCTTGGTTTGATTCCCATGTCTTGGACGGCATATATGTCATGTCCTGCTGTTACGATACCTATCCGGTATCAGTTCTTAGCAACGGGTAGACAATAGGTCTCTCTTCTTCTCTTGACAATAGTTCTTAGACTACTGCCAATGGTAAGGTGGGAGCGACGCTCATCTCTCTGGTCCTTATTTGCTATCGTACTCTGGTGTCTACTATACTCATGTGGTACAGTTCTCGTGTCGTGCAGGTAATGGGTCACCGAAGTAAAGGGTTTTATAATTGTAACGTGTAAAGTAATCAGTAAGAAAATAACTTGAAACAAAGTGTGGAGAGCCTATCTGCTCTGATAGTTTTATTTTTATTTATTTTTATCGCCAATTTTGTTGTGTGTTTAAGGTGAACGGTCCGCATGCAGGGCTAGCTATCGCCAACACATAAACCTCGCCGCCTAGGACGGCCCCAAGCCAGCAGAAGAAAAACATAGTGCAAACCCCAACAGGAAATTACGTTGGCAGACAGGACAAAGCCCAGGGAACATGACACTTACCGCATGAACCCCGCACAGTTGCAAAAGCTCCCCTGCCCCGTAACTTGTAGTATACAAAAACGGTAGAGATGGTGAAGAAAAGCCAACGAAGCCCATCAGAATAAAAGAAACTCGACTTCCCGACACTGGTCTAACCTCATAGTAAGAGCCGGCCACAGGAGTCTTAACCAGGCCGGATCCCTGCCACCTATGACATAAATGGTCCATAGCCGTGGGATAAATCCGACAAAGTTAAAGGGGAACTGAACGGGGAAATTCCCATGCTGAGGAATACAGAATGCGTGGCAGGGCATACAGACTAGTGCCATCCAGACCAGGAAGCCTGGTGGAGACACCTGAAGGGGCTCAAGGTAAGGCGGTGTGGCAGTAGGGTGCAGGGTGAGTGAGGGTGTAGCAGTAGAGTGCAAGCCCATCCAACCAGCAGAGCACGAGGGAAACCAAACGTGACTATGTCAACTCTCAGAAATCGTGTTCATGTCTTTCTAGGTAGTCCCCAGAGGCAGAAGGCAAGCGATCTTACCGTGTCCCTCATGGAGTCCCTTGTTCTACCAGAGATAGTTTCAGTTAGTAAATGGGATACCAGGACATAAGCCAACTGTGGGCAAGAGCGAGATCAACCTGCGGGCCGGTTGGAGAGTTCTCGCGTACCCCAAACCGTCTTGCCTTCAGTCTGTAGCAGGGAAATCGAACAGTTGCCGACCATGTGGAGTGGCCTTGTGAGTCGAGGAATGAGGCGAGGACTGGAAGTGCGAAAACGATCCTGGAACCCAAAGGGACGAAAGCGGCGATGCGTAAAAAAGCTGATGAGCGCCATTGGAGAAGGTGGATGGCCATCATGCCTAGGCCTAAGCCATCATGGGAGGAGAGGGGGGTGGATGGTGGGTAAACCCCCATCATTGAGTGTTGATTTCAAGCACGAGGAAAATAGAGGAGATAGAGGATGGCCTATCTACGTGGACAATCTTTAACTTTTTTTTATTTTTCTTCTTTTTTTTTTCTTTATCATCATGTATTTCCTGTGATTTAGGATAAAGAACTTGCATGCAGTGCTAGGTATGGCGTAAACAATCCCCTTTCCTGATTCTGCCCCGCACGACCCTATACCCAGGACATTCTGGTATGGGGCTAATCACATATCTCGCCCCAAAGAAAAACCCATCCCTACATCGCAAGCCAACTTAGATAATAGGACAAGCCTAACTACGGACAAGCAGGAAAACATATGAAGGTAACAGCGTGGAACAACACAGAAACAAAACAAATGAAAAACAATACCCTAGATCACATGACAACCATGACAGGTATATGAACTGGCAACAGAAACCGTAGAAGTTATGTGGGAATGCGATGCAACACAGAAATTGGGCAGCCTGTGGAGTACAGCAAAAAATCACGAAGCTGTAGCGTTCAAGCCGATTGCACCGCCGGAACAGGATGGAAACAGTATGCAACCATATTAGCTGTCAGTAATCGTGTTCCTGTCTGACTAGGCGGTCTCCAGTGGCAGAAGGCAAGTGTTTTACCACGTCTCACATGTAGTCACTTGTTCTCAGAGAGATAGCATCACTTAGTGGATGGGATAACACCGCTTAAGCTGACCGTGGGAAAAGCCGTGATCAACACGCCGGCAGGTTGAAGAGTTCTTGAGTACCGCGAAACGAGTTCACCGCAGTTGGAAGCATGGGCAGTAACCGGTCGCTGACCATGTGGAGGGGCCTCGCTAAGCGAGGAAGGGGTCGTGAACGGGCATCGTGAATGGCAGACTGGCACCCAGAGGAAGGAAAACCCTGACGTCTGGAGAAAGCAGAAGAGGTCAGTGAGTGGAGGGGGGGAAATCGCCATCACGCCTAGGCCAAAGCCATCATGCACGGAGCGGGGCAGTGGATGGTTCGTCAACTCCTAGTGTTGAGGGTTGATTTCAAGCGAGAGGAAAATGAAGGAGTTGGAGGATGGCCTATCTATGCGGACTTTTATTTCTTTCTTTTTTTCTTTTTTCTTTTATTTTAACATCAATTCTATCCTCTGTTTTAGGTACACCATCTGCAGGGAGCGCTAGCTATGGCAGACACAAAAGCTCCACCCCTAAAGCAGCCCGACGCGGCCAGAAGAAAAACAGTCAACGAACCCTACCCAAGTCCCGCACTGGCAGACAGGACCGCAACATCCGGAACATGACGCCCCCCACCAGAACCTGATGCAGTCGAAAACACTCCCCCACCCTGCAACTTGTAGTATACACAAACAGTAAAGACTGTAAAAAGAAAGCCACCCAAGTCCATCAGAAAAAGAGAAACTCCACTTCATGGCAGTAGTCTAAACCCCATAGGAGGACCCACCCCAAAGGGTCTTAACACGGCTGGATCAGCCCCAGCTACGACAATAAGACGTGTATAGCCAAGGTATTTACCCAGCAAAGTGGAAGGGGAACCGAAGAGAGAAAAGCCCTGGCCATGGAACAAAACAACCCATGGAAGGGCATAGGTACTAGTGCCATTCAGAGCGGGAAGCACGGTGAAGACACACGAAGGACGTAGAGGTAAGATGGTTTACCAGTAGGGTCCAAGCCAAGTGAGGGTGTAGCAGCAGAGTGTAACCTGATCCAACCGCCAGGTCAGGAAGGAAACCAGACGCGACCAGGTCAACTCTCGTAATCATGTTCGCGTCTTTCTAGGCGGTCCCCAGAGCCGCAAGGCAAGCGATCTTACTGTGTCTCTCACGTAGTTCCTTTTTCTGCGAGAGATAGTGTCACTTGGTGGATAGTATATAACCTCTTAAACCATCAGCGGGAAGGGGCGAGATCGAGCCGTGGACCTATTGTAGTGCTCCCGCATACCGCAAACTGTGATTCCAGCCGTCTAAAGAAGGGGAGGCAAACTGTCACCGACCGGGTCGAGGGGCCTCGCCAGGGGATGAGAGGGGCGGGGACTGGCAGCGCGAAAGGCATACCAGAACCGAGAGCAAGGCAAGCCTTAAGGCGTGAAAAAGCGCTAGAGGGCAGTGGGAGGAGGTGTATGGCTGTGACTCCTAGGTCGAAGCCATCGTAGGAGGAGAGGGGAGTGGTGGGTGGTTCGTGAGATCAAAAGCATTGAGTTTGATTTGAAGCGCGCAGAACAAAGAGGAGACCGAGGATGGCCTCTCTGCTCGGACACAACAGCTTCCTTATATTGTTCCCCTTCACGCCCTCGAGTCTTCCTCCTCGAGTACCACACTCCAAATGACTCACCACTCCGAGTCATATCAAAACATCATAAACTAGTCTGATGATCAATGTGATCACATGCGCCAAACCCAAGACCTCTAAGTGAGGTCTTATGCCAATCATAACATATCTAGCAAAACATGATCTACTAGTCATATGATCAAAGTGATCACATGCATGAAACCCATGACCTCTAAGTGAGGTCATGTGCGAAACGTCACATACCTGAGACTTATAACTATGAGCCACGTGAAAAACTCTTCCTTACTAAGCCACATTAGTGACACCGGCCACTTGTTTAGAACCATTTCTTAGTGTCAATGCCTTGTCGTACCAGTTCTTGAATCTCATTCTCGAACCTGGTTCTTCTCTGTGTTGGTCCCATCATGCCTTCAGGTTCTCCTATTATGCTTGTCTCGCGTGTGTTGTATATATCACTGGTGCACTGTTGAGATATGCTGTCGTGCATCGTTCGCTAGCGAATGTAATCTTATTGCTGTTCCAGTCAATTATTGAGTTGTGTTGTTGTAACCATGGGATTTCTAGGACAAGCTCTTGGTTATTTAGGTTTGTTACCCGGAATATCGCCTCTTCCCTATAGCTGCCTATGGCCATGGGTACTTGCACTGTATGGGTTATTAGACCAATGGTCCAGGGTTTTCCATCCACTAGATAAACCTGTCGCTGTTTTCCTGTGGGAATCCGCGAGCAGTTACATTTGTCGCAGATTTTCTAGTCCATGAAATCTTCCATTGCCCACGTGGTGAGCCTTGCTTGTATGGTAGTGCCTTTTTTCTGCTTGTCGTATAATGTTCCTTTGATCATAATGTGATCTGCATCCTGTTCCACTACTGCCTATAGCAGTTCGCTGTGGGGATGTTCTTTCTGTCATTCATGTCTATCCTCTCTCTTCTGCTGATTATCCCCTCCTTCTTGTCCACCGGACCATCTCCGACTCGGGACAGTCTTCTTTTTCCGGTTGGTCCTCTTGCCTCATTGTCTCACTCCAGTTGGTCCTCTTCTGTTGTCTGACCCTGAAGTTACCTTGGGCAGGTGTTACTGGCTTCTGCCCATTCTCGGTTATGTTTTGACATTCTCAAATTCTATGTCCTCTTCCCCCATATGTCAAGCAGAGATTTTAATCTGTTCGCTTCTTGTATTCTTTGCTGGATAGTTCGTGACGCTGTCGAGCTTGAGCCTTGTTCATTTCTACTTCTCGGTAGATAGTGGATTTGAAACTCCGAATGTAGGATTGCGACATCGGTCTGAATCTTCCATCTATGTTGCCTGAGGTGGAGGTGTACTTTGTTTGCCCGTATTTGTCCTTCTTCAGGTTTTCCTGGATTGCCAGCTGGTTTTCCTTCTGAATGGCCCCAATGGCCAGTCCTTTGACTGTGCCGAATTCTGACTCATAATGCACACAATCATTCTGTATTATTTCTAACATGTCCGCGAATAGGTATTGTGACACGGTTGTGTCTTCCAACAATCTTTCCGCTTAGCGGCATCAGAACTCGTTCAAGTATTCCGTCATACATCTCGAACCTTACTCCATATTCATTATATATTGCCTGGCCACTCCTCGCGGGTCCACCTCCCCAAACTGCCTTTTAATTGCTTCCTCAAAATCATGCCTGCTCCTCCATTTTGTTGGTTTGTTACCTTCTGTATATTGTGTGAGCCATTTGCTTGCATATCCTCTTTGGAGACTGAAAACATAAACGATCTTTTCCTCATCATATCCCTATTGCCAACTTGCGGCTCGTAAGTAAATTGTTACCTCAGCCAGCCAACCTCGGAGTGGGTGTCTGTTTCCTTCATATATTTCTGATGGCTTGACCTTGGGTCGGTATTGTCCCATTGATCACAGAATTTGTTACATTTATCCTCGGCTGAGTTCTGGAGCTGGGCCTGGTTCTGGGCCTGCTCCTTCTCTTCCCGCAGGTCCTAGTGCTTCTGGCCTCTAGTCTTCTTCTCCTTCCGAGCTGCATTCTTTGTCAATTTATTGTTCTGCGCGTGTTATCAGGCTCGGGGTTTGTCCGACTGGTGACACCATTGCTTGTAATTTGTCTGGTACCTCATGTAGCTCCCAGGACTGGTCTTGGAAGGTGCATTCCATCTCGGTATTGTCTAAACGTGACAATATATTGCGCTTCGTAATATTACAATCTCCAACAGGTATTAGTTCTCTGCAACTGGTAGACAATACTTTTTCTTCTTTGGCCTCGGCGACACTTCTTAGGCCTATATCTGCGATAAGGTGGTAGAGGCTCTCATGTCTTTGGTCATTATCTCCTATTATACTCTTTCTCTCACCCTACGCACGTAGTAGAGTTCTCATCTCTTAGGTAGCCATTCATAAAGAGCGTAAAGACTCTGTATTCGTAAAAGCAGAAAGTAATAACTGCTGTAACAACTTAGACAGACAAGAGAAGAGCCTATCTCCAGAGGCTTTGCTTTTTTTCTTTTGCTTTGGTTTTTTTTTCCTTTCTTTTTTTATCAGTAATTTTGTTGTGTATTTAAAGGTCCACTTTCCACATGCCGTGCAAGCTACGGCAGACATACTGACCTCCATCTGTATGCGAGCCCTACAGCCACAAGCAGAGAAACTGCCACCAAATCCCGAACAGAAATGCACAATGGCAGACAGGACCAAAGGCCACGGAACATGTCATGCCCTGAACCGCCTCCGCACAGGCGCAAAATCTCCCCCACCCTGCAAACTTGTAGGGTACAAAAATGCTAAAAACTGTAAAATAAAGCCATCACACTCCTCAAAACAAAGGAAACCCCAGACCCAGAAAGTAGCCCAAACCAGGGGCGAGAACCCCCCCTAACAACCTTAACCCCAACCATACAGACCAAGCAGTAGGCCACCTACGACAATAAATGTCTATGGCTCAGTAGTCATAACCCACAAAGGTAGTGCGAGACCACAGGGAAAAGCCCAACCAGAACGAAGAAGGCCCAGTGGTAAGGCACAGAGAGCAATGCAATCCGGAGCAGGAAGTCTAGCGGAGAAAGCAGAGAGGGCGACGTGAAAGAATGGGGTAGATGTAGGGTGCAAGCTACAGAAGGTTGTAGTAGTAGGGTGCAAGCCAATGCAGCCATCAGGTCAAGGAAGAAAACCAAACGCTATCCTGTGAACACACTGAAATCATCTACATGTCTGTCTAGGCGGTTCCTAGAGTCTGAAGGCCCATGATTTTACTGTGACTCTTATATAATACCTACTATTTAGAGACATAGCATTACCTAGCGGATGGGATCCAACCACCTGAGCCAACCATGCGGATGGGCGAGATCGACCTGTAGGGCGGTTGAAGTGTTTCCGCATACCGCAAAAGTGTTGTCCATTGTCTGAAGTTTGGGAGCGAGTGGTCACCGTTACTGAGGAGGGGGCTTGCGAAGCGTGGAATGGGACTAGAACCTGCAGCTCGAAACCCATACCAGCACCTGAATAGAGGAAAGCCAAGGCACTGAGAAAAGTAGAAGAGGGCAGTGAGGGGGTGGAAAGGCCATCACTCCAGGGTTGGAGCTATCGTAGGAAGAGAGGGGGGAGTGGATAGTTCGTGAAATCCAAGCGTTGAGGGTTGATTTCCAGTAGGTGGAAAACCGAGCAGAAGCAGGATGGCCTATCTATGCAGCATTTTGTTTTCTACTTTCTTTTTTATCTTTTTTTTTATCATCATGTATTCTTTGTTATTTAGACCACAAGAACTTGCATGCAGCACTAGCTATAGCATAAACAATCCTCATTCCTCACTCCGCCCAGCACGACCATGTCTCTCAGACCCTGTAGTGTGGGACTATCTGCATATTGCAACCAAAAGGAAAATCCGGCCTTACCGCACTAGCGAGGTGAGAGAATAGTAGAACGCTAATTAAGAACCAGTAGGAAAGCATCAGACGGTAACCGCCTGGAACATCTTGGAAACAAAATAAAGAAACAAAATGCCATGCAGACCTCAAAACCAACCTGTCAGCTATGCAGGTTGGCAGCAGAAACCATGGAAGGTATCCTACAATGTCACACAACTGAGAAGGGGGGCTGCCTGTAGGTATTAGCAAAAGAGGGTGGAGCAGTAGGGTGCAAGCCGGGAGTGTGTGAAGCAGTATGGTGCAAGGCAATCCAACCACTATAACTGGGCTGAAACTGTACATGACCTGGTCAACTCTCAGTAATCGTGTTCGTGGCTTGCTAGACGGTCCCCAGTGATAGAAGGCAAGCGATTTTACCGCATCTTTCATGTAGTCACTAGTTCTCTGAGAGCTAGAATTACTTAGTAGATGGGATACCACTGATCAAACCAACCCTGGGGAGGGGCGAGATCGACCTATAGGCCTTTTGATGAGCTCCCACATAACACAAATATTGTTCCTAGCCTTCTGAAGCATGGGCAGCGAGCAGTCACTGCCCATGAGTAGGGGCAGTGCTAAGCAAGGATGGGGGCGAGAACACGCAGTGCGAGAGGCGTACCAGCACCCAGAGTAAGGTAAACCCGGATGCTTGGAAAAGCAGAAGAGGGCAGTGAGGGGAGATTGGTCCTTACTCCTTGGCCGAAGCTATCACGGAAGGAGAGGCAGTAGGTACATAGTGCGTCAAGTCCAACGGTTAAGTGTTCATTTCAAGAGAGCAGAAAATAGAGGAGACAGAGGATGACCTATCTACTGGGCACTTTTTTTTACTTTATTTTATATTCTTTTTCTATCATCATGTATTCATTATTTACGGTACAAGAACTTGCATGCAGCGCTAGGTATGGCATAACGAAAACCTTAATCTCAAAACCCATACGCACAAAGGAAATAAATCGCACCAAATTATGAAATCCTCATGACAGTGTCCGATAGCCAACGCAAAATCCAAAGGAACTAAACCAAGCAAGTATCAAAATGATAACAAAACATAAAACCAGACAACCAGAGATGCATCCCGCAGCCGGAGAAGAACTAACGGCAGGCGTTACACTTGAGGACCTGCAAGCATTGATTGGCCGCTCGATGCAGGGGGGAGAGGCTACGGAAAGGGTGTCCCAGCACAGAGGCGGCATGCCCGGAGGTAACCCTGTGGCCCTGACATTGAGGTCAGATGCCAAAGAGTGTGGGGTATTTTTATCGGTCCAACGTGAGCTGTCCCTGCCAAGGGTTGCAAGCCTCAGGAGCTGGCACGCCCGAGGTTCCTTGCAGGACTGGCAGTACAGGATGGTATCAGTGAAGTGCTGCTCATCCACCTCACAGTGGAGACAGAGGGTGGAGGGGTTGTCTCTGAACCTGGTACAGTGGGTAGCAAGATGGCTCTTGCCAAAGCGCATTTGGTGGATCCTGCCTGCGATGAACCTCGCTAGGAACATGAATGTGTGGGGCGACCGTGTCGCGGTATACTGGTAACTGGGAGGGGGGGGGGAACTATGCAGCCCTATCGTGGACGAGGGCAGCATTCATATGTGCCTTGATTGACTGGTAGGACGGGACCCCCTCCTTCACGGGGAGCTGGTCCGGTTGAAGATGGCGGGGCTAGGCCACTCAAACAAGGGTTGAGGTGTTGATGCAGAGTAAGGTGAAGTGTGCTATCGCGTCCAATGGCAGGTACTTCCTTATGGGAGGACAGGCGGGGTGGGCCTCCCAAACAAGAGGGTTGTAGACTGATGTCCGGCTCGTGGTGCGGAGAAAGAGGTCCTCCGCGCGCGAGAAGTAGGAGGAAGTGGGAAAGTGAGCTTGGAGTCTCGCCATTGCCGGGTTGACCTCTGGAGAGAGGCATACATGTCGGACAGTAGCCAGTCTATGTTGGTGGAGAACTAAGCATAGGAGGAGGGGGAGAGACCACTCCCAAGCCAGGATGCCAACTGTGGTAGAAGAAAAGCAGTTTGTCACCCATCTCGAGACGGTTCTCCAGACTGCGTACATCCAGTCTAAGAGGGTAAGGTTTGGTGAGAAGAGGTGGGCCCCATAGAGGAGGATTGAAGAGATAGGGGAGGATGCCAGGGAGTGGTAGAGAAATGGGGGGGTGGTCCTTGCCAGCCCGGGAGAGTCTTAGAATCGTTGTGATGCCCTCTTAGCACCGAGTAAGTGTTTCCGTCAAGTGTGAGGTACTGCTTTCAGAGCATATGGTGGCTGAGGGATCGCACGAGTAGCCAAGCAAGCAAACATGTTTGGGGGGTTGAAAGAGGCGGCCATGTAATAGGAATGGGATCGTGGGTGGCGTGACCTTCTGCGCTATAGTAACCCAATGCATAAGCTCTATTTTCGGTATAGAGAAGGACATCTGCACCTTCCCTGCCTTCACCTTGAGTGTGTTAGTGATGCCTTATGGTCTCTGGACAGTCCTCCGACATGAACTAGAGGGAACTGTAATGACAAAGATGTCTATGTAGGAAGGGATGAGCCCTCTAGGCACTGCAAAATGAAGGGATGAGACATATCTGACAAACAGGAGTAGGGAAATCGGAGAACACTGCGGAGTGCCAACAAAAACTGCTGAGAACACCTGGGGGGCCCCCTGGAAGACCAGGCGAGAAGAGTGTCTGTGGAGGAAGGACCTTACCCACGAGACCATGTAAGGCTTGAATGCCTTGGTGGCAAGCGAGTCACAAAGTGAGGGAGCGGAGACATTCTCCAAGCCGGCCTTGCTGTTAAGGAAGAGGGTCGAGACCTGGAGCTTGGAGCACATGGAAAGCTGAGCCTCCTGGGAGAGGGTTGCTGCTCCATCGCAAGTACTAAGAGCCGGGAGGGATCCAGTTTGGTGGGGGGACAACAGGCTCTGGAAGCAGGCACGGCTAGAGAGGGTGGTCACCATCATCCTCTCGAGAATCTAAGCGACAGTTTCTGGGAGGACTATGATCTGCAATGAGGCAGGTGCGTCGTAACAGAGTTTCCATGGTTTGTCCCCCATGATGTCGTTGCCTTTCTTCAGGGAAGGAGAGTGGTGTCTATAGCAGATAACCGGTCCGAGGAGGAATGTGAGACTATTGTGGTTAACAGCCCGTGTCGTTTTCCAGATGGAGCCAGGTATCTGGGCGGTGCCAGAGGCAGAAGATGAGGTGGATTTCCAGAGTGTGATAGCTATGTCGACTACCGAAAGCTTGGGGATGTTGCTGAACTTGCGCCGCAGGACTGGCTAGCACGAGGACTATTTCTCGGGAAAGAAATACGAAAGCAGAGCTTTGTTTATTGCAGTGGGGCTGTTCTCCCTAAGTAGTAGGGGGAACCTATCTGGAGGCCAGCCAATGGCATCGCGCTCCGTTGTCCAGAGCATTTGGTGGGCAGCAGATTTCAGGAAATTAGGCCCATATTTGGTCTTGGCCTTTATTATAGCTTTGAAATATGGGAGCCACGCTATTTGCTCAGTCACTGCAATGAGTGGAGAGGGTGACATCGTGCCGTATGGACCGTAAAGTGGAAAGCGGACTTTTGTGCTGTAAGGTTGAGGATCCACCAGGGCTTGGACCTATTAGACGGCCTCTTGTCCGTGGTATGGAGCCGAAGGACAGCTCACAGACTGCCAAAGACTGGGTCAAAACTAGGTGGAGAACAGCTGAGATGTCAGGAGAGGCGGAGGGGGGTCAAACCTGATGACTTTAAGGTCTTTCTCAAGAGAATGCTAGTCGGTCTTTGTCCCTGCAGGGGCAGGAGGGGGCCAGCAAGCTAGAGGCTCCAAAAGGGTTATAAGGATCGTGATGTGGTCAGACCCTGGCAGGGGAAAGGGCACATCCCACGATTGAAGGTTGGGGGACAGCGCGGCATTGGCAAAAGCTAAGTCTAGCCCCATGGTGTACAAATCAGGATTGAAGAGGAAGTAGGTGTGGGTTCCAGAGGTGTTCAAGAGATAGAAGCATTCTAGCCTGGCCTTCTCAAAGAAAGAGGTGGAGGCACCAAGGTCTGATATCAAGAAAAGGCGACCTGGGTATGGCGGGAGATGGTGTATGTTAAAATCCCCGACGACTAGCATGGGAGTAGCGGTCTGTGGGAAGCAAACATCAGCGGAGTTGGTTCGACGAAGGTGGGAGCCGTCCCATGTGCTTTGGAGGTTTACAACCGGGACTTTGCTAACACTGGAATCAAAGAAACCAAAAGACGAGTGAAAGTCAACCGCTATCCAGATCATCACCTCAGAAAACACTGGGAGGACTATGAAATGCTGAGTGGAGGAAATGTGTAGGTAGCAGGCTACTCTTAGCTTACCACTATTGGGCAGGGGAGCAAAAAGGCTTTGAAGCCAGCAAACGACCGAGGTTTGTTTCTGTGCAGGAGGGGGTCTAGAACAGCAATGAGGATAGGAGGGAAATCCAAAACAGGAAAGGAATTAAAAAGGGAAAAGAAACACATTCCAGATTCCAGAGGTGTTGTGTTGTAGAATGGATATTGGGTCATGGGAGCCTGCCTCTGCCGTGGAACTCACAGGGGAGGTGTGACCAACCATTTCACGCCTTCTGGCGTCTCAGGGTATGGGAAAGGCGTGAAAGATTCCAGCCTTGCAGGGTTCTGCAGGGCACCTGCTTGGTGCTTTGGGGCCCGGACAGGCGAACAGGTAGAGTGAGCATCACAAAGCCTAGGGCAAGGTGTTGGCAGATTGAATGGGGGTAGGATGGGTCGTGGACAGGTTGAAGTGCACCTGCCGGGGTCGTTAGTCGTGCCCGTAGTTTCGTCATTCTGCGGAACAGGGAACTCGCGATGGAGAGGAAGGGGGAGGGCTACGATGGGCATTGTATAGCGAAAGTAGGGTTTGGCCCCTCCACACCGCATACATCGGGGGTGAGGTTGGGCAGCAGTTGACCAGAGCTCAGAGGTTTCCGCCATTAGAACAGGCAGGCTCTGGCAGTGATGTGCCTAGTTTCGGTGGGAGAGGGCCCAGATTGGACTGAGAGGAGGGTCAATCTTGCATCTAGCTGAGTGGTGTCAGTATTCCCAGCAATTCTGGAATTGAGGGAGGCTGTTGGCTGAGTATGCTCTCTCGACCATGCATCGAGAGTAGATAATGTAAGAGTTTCTCAACATGATGGACTTGTTTTTCCGTGAAACTGTGAGCACCACGGATCTTGCTCTCGGGAGGATTGTGGAGTCATGGTCGGGATTCCGGTAGGAGGCGGTGAGGATCGGGACGTTCTTGACATTGAGAATTGTGTTTCTGTGGGATTCTAGAAGGTCGTCATCATCTCCTAAGAGGTACGTGATTAGGCGTTGGTGTATTGCGAGCTTGACCTCGTTGGAGTCAGGCCTGGATGGGAGGCGGGGAGCGTTTGCTGCAGGAAAGGACCGTTTCAATATGGCTAAGAGCGCATCATATTTGGGGGCTTGTGCGTTGCGGGGGACAAAATGAGAGGGGGCAAGACAGGTGACAGCTCACGTGTTGTTGACCCGAGGGGAGAAGGACCACGGAAGGGTCTACCCGGCTTCGCGATAGATAGAGGGAGCAATGTCAAGGAAGAAGGCAGCTTGGCGATCAGAGTGGGAGTGAGGGAAGGGCGAGGACCTAGCGGAGAGGAAATGTCTGGGAGTGGCAGCGTGGCTCTGCGGAGCTTTCGCCGGGGCCAAAGGGGCTAAGCCAGACACTGCCGTGGCAGCCGATACAGTATTCTTGGCCTTGTGTTCGGCATATGGAAATCCGAGACAAGCGCACAGACCCACGGCAGGGTAACTGCGCACAGACCCTCAATTTACCGGAGCCTACACCCACATCCAGCCCCCTTATGTGGCCCGCTCATTGTTAGCGAGATTTCGAGAGTTGCGTTCTATAACTAAAATGTCACATCAATGACGCCGACTTCATAACACCATATACGTCGCCGCAGTCCGTCCAACCGCATGCCTTTCCCCGGACATATACGCGGGGACATTTGGTGACATCTGGCAAGTGATACGGAGGGAATCCGTTGGAGGCGCCTTGCGATCGCAGGCTTTAAAGTTAGGCTTCCTAAATTGTAAGCAACAGGTGACTGGACGTTTTTGGCGAAATGCTCTAAGAGGATATCCCAGTAGTGGAAGCTATTAGGGGTATACCGAATCCACCAATACCCTTCTGAGATCAGCTATAGGTTGGTTGGTTCTAGTTATAGGACCCCTCCATGGAGGCCGGCGGAACAAGAGGAAGCACGCGCAGAATGGAAGACCTAGATAAGTCGGAGTCCCTTAAGACTTTGACACGTTGGACTGGGACTTGCGATTGGCAGAATGTGGCCCGGCATGATCCTGATCACTTCATGACCGAAGGGACGCCTGGAACGATAGTCAACAAGAGTAAAGTCATATAAAAGTCTATGAGGACTCCTCAGTTAGAGGCGGCTGTTTGGTATAACAACTAGCGAAGTCATCAGAATGGAGGCATACTATTCCGAGTCCACGAAAGGGTGTGATAAGTTTCTGGGTCAAATGTTGTTCGCACTTATAAGATTCTGGATGTTTGCGTATGAAAACCAGGGTGGTACTTCGGAGGCATAGTAGTTATAAGTAGTCCGCAAACACACCGACGCGGGATATTGATATCGAAGTGCCTCCCGTGCTTTACAGATATCATCAAGCAATGGAGAAGAGATCTCATCAATATATTATTGTTTTACACTTTAAATCTTTTGCTTACCAATTTTATGGAGACGATCCTGCCTCAACAGATTCTCCAATCCAAAATTTCGGGCCTACGTACCTCAGTTATATACTTGAGTTTGGCGTCCGCCGCACAGTATAGTGATAATTCTCCTGATACCAAGGCGCACTATATGAACCGCGAGTTCACTTCAAACTACACCCTTACCTCAGTTTTCGCTTACATTTTCGAAGCACCTCATTGTCCTATCTACATTCATTCCTTTAAAGAAATATTTGAAACTGAGCTGTACGAGATCGAAGAAGAATATACGCAAGAACCCTCGTGGTTCACTGTACCTTTCGTGATCCCAGCGAGGGATCAATTCAAGCGCATATATCGCACATGGCACGGTTCGGACTTTGAGTGGAATTCGACCGAGTCCGAAGACTTTGTCAATTGGAGCACCTAGTGCTCCATGATCACGGCCAAAAAAGAAAAGGAACAACTGGCACATTCAATCCGGGGGCCAGACATCCCCTCGGCCGGGGCCTGAAACCTATATATGTACTATAAGTACATCCTAAACCTGCAAAAAAGCGAAATCCAAGGACTAAATTCAGAATCGGATCGCCCAAACCCATCTAGACCATCTCCCAAAGAATACCTCTGCCACCACATACGGTTCATTAAATTCCTCAAACCTTTCAGAGGAGAACGAGAATATTGGCGCCAGGTACCTAACCCCGAACCTGACAACAGAGTGTTCGGATTAAATTTATCTGAAAAAACTTTCAACGTGATGGCCGAAAGAAGCAACTACCAGGTTACATAGGACCCTCAGGCATGAGAGCCAGGCGGCACCAGCCCGTGACCAGACATTAGAACCAATGGTCGTCAACCTGAGGATGGAATTTCTAGAATTCCGAAACCAAAGCGTCACGCGGGAAAGACAAGTCAACTGGACTCTAGGCCAAATGTGCACGGATCAGAATACGCGCCCAGTGGAGATTCGCAGGTCTCCAGACCAGCAATAACTGCACAATAGCGTGACAAACCAAACCCTAAAAGGGTTAACAGTGGCCATAAATAAGATATTAGCCGCGGCAGCAAGTCCCGCAGCTGCAGGACCCGCACCCTTACCCACAGTCCAAGAAGCTGATGACGGGGAGTACTACACTCCACCTACACGCAGGGATAAGGACAAAGGTCGAGAAACTGCTGCTGCATTCCCCTCAGGTTCCCAGGGAGATAACCCTGGAGATCCTAGTGACGATGATGATGATGATGATGAAAGAGGAAGGATGATAGGAGGTCCTAGCAGAGGCAGGCAAGAACAAACAGCAGAACAGTCTGGCATGGCAGAAACACTTGCCAACGCGATCGAGCTGAATATTAAGCGACCATCAGAGCCACCCCCATTCTTTGGAGAAAGACCCGCACAAGATATATATGTGTGGATTTTGCAATGCACTGACTATTTCGAAAGAAGCCCGCAAATCTGGGATGACGCCAGGGAACGTGTCATATATGCCCTCAGCCGTACGAAAGGAGACATAGTCCTTCCTTACACCATATGGTACCGGAAGGCTCTCGATGGACTTCAAGGGAAAACCCAGCAGCCAGAACTGGCAACATGGACTCGCTTTGAACATGATTTAACCACCCATTCGCTCTAGTAGAAGCTGAAAGACTAGCTCTTCGAGTAATGAAACTGGTCACGTACAACGGCAGTGTTGAATGCTATCTGATAGTCAGGCACAACCATAACACTCGTGCAGGCATGACCGGGGAGTCCTGGAGGCAGGAAGTCGAAGACAAACTTCCTGAACAAATTGTCCGCAGGTTCTCGGCCCTGCAATATACAACGGATCAAGAATGGGAAGAGGGACTCAGGCTATGCAGACGGTCAGAAGAAGGACTACAAGCCAGAAAGAAAATTGGGCGAAACCCAGCATCCAAGCCCAGGATAGTCCCCGAGGTCAAAAGAGCAGACCGACGGGACTCTAAACCAAAGCGACTAAGGGATACTAAACCTTACGTCAAGGGAGGTAGAGCCCCACCATGAAAACGGAAAAGGGACGATGAACTGGAGAAGCCGAGGAAGAGGTTGGGAGGTGCGACAAAGACCACCCAGACAAACTTGACGCAGGCCGATACCGGTATACCGCAGAGCGTGATAGACACTCGAAGAAAGGAAGGACATTGCGCAGGTTGTGGGAAGAAAAACCACACTTATCAAACATGTTGGGGAGATGCCCATATATCGGCGGCAACGGTCAGCTCAAGACCGATAAAAATGGGAATTTGAAGAGCAAGATCGGCTATTGTAAAGCCCAAATTAGCACGCAGTGTCGCTTCCGCACAGCAACCAGCCCCAGTGAATAAGATCTGGGAACTGGGGGATGACGATGAACTTACCTACGTCAGTTCATTAGCACCAATGGCGACGGCCTTTGGGTAGTCAGTGTCCTAATGGAACTGGAACCGAAATGGGAACACCTTGTAGCTGGGGTGTAATGGGTACCGACTATGACGGGGATTGGGTAGTCACAGTGCAACTACGGGAGCCGAAGCTCAAAATGATCAATGCCGTGCGAAGCCAGTCTCTCCTTTCAGGATCAATGCAAGTAGGTTCCAAGAGAAGGGACCCCACGAGGGACTTCACAGCTGGAACACAAGAATCAATATATGGAGAGTCTTGATCGAAAGAGAGGATAGTTAACCTGCCCAAATGGCCCGGGAGCCAACAGTACAAAGTTCCTCTAGTCACCTGGTGGTTACCCGCTACCTGTGTGCAAGCAAGTAACTATACTGAAGAGGTTGGGACATAGTAATGCAAGATCTACTTGATAACAAATGCACGACAGGAGGACAACCGATGCGGGCTGTTCCACCTATCACAGGAGTCTGAGTTGTATTATACATATGTACTATCTTGCCTTCTGGCCACAGTGTGGGCTAGGGATGTACCGCTGTGGTGCGCAAGGCGCCTCAGAGGGAGCTGCACGGATAACCGAAACCCTCGGGGGAAGGACTTGTTGAAAGCGGGAACCCAACACCAGGGGTGAAAAATGGCTAATAGCCGCCCGAAAATCTGGTATGAGCCTAGGTCTGGCATGTCAGGAGAATGCATCCAACCTGAAAACTGGTCGTGCGCAGTAGCTATTGCTGAAATGCCGCTTTAGTATGTAGACCCAGATTGTTAGAGTTAAAGAGTTACTAGTTTGTCTGTGGAGACCTCAATGGTCAAAACTAGGCGGGCGTAGTAACAAACATCTTGTTACCTACACCCCTCACCAAGGATGCCTAAACGAAAGAACCAAGAAAGTCTTATCCACGCCAAGTGCGTGGAACTAGACGTGCCAAAACCAAAACGATACAACTGTCAGGAGGGGATCACTTACCTCCCTATACACGATAAACGGTACAAAGTTAAAGTCTTGTTAGATTTGGGATCCAACGTGTTGCTTATCAACAAGAAGCTAGTTGAAGACCTTCGCGTTCCCTCTATAAAATGCCACAATGCAGTTGATATCTTAGGCTTTGACGGATTGTCAGCCGCCTCCTGTAACCGGTACTGGTTACTGGTTTAGGATTTTCATATACCAGTTGATATTGTTTGAGTTTTGAATATGTTTCAGGAAACGAGGTGTGCCTCTAGCCTGATAGTATAGGGTTTGATACTCTATATGTTTTATGTTTGGTTTCGAGTATAGGGTTTGATACTCTATATGTTTTATGTTTGGTTTCGAGTATTGGTTTGATACTCTATATGTTTTATGTTTGGTTTCGAGTATCGGTTTGATACTTTATATGTTTTATGTTTGGTTTCGAGTATCGGTTTGATACTCTATATGTTTTATGTTTGGTTTCAAGGCTACCGTTTTGGAGTCTATTATGTTATGAGAACAAGGCTCTCGGTAGCCTAGGAAGTGTATTTAAGAACTGCTATTCTTCTCGTTAGAAGGAGCAGACTTCGGCAGACAGAGTTTTCAATATACTTGGTTGAACAGTTACTTTCTTCAGTTCGCTTCAAGAATCTTTAGTTTAAGACCTACCAAACATCTCGGAGACTTCAGTAGTTGCGATACAGTAAGAAGTCTATTCAACAACCTTGGCTAAAGCCTCCGGACTTTGATTCGCTAGTTACCACCTTGGTACAGAACAAAGCCCGTTAACCCTACGATTACCGCATCTCCCGAGAGGCGGTTACATTTTTTTAACTTCAGCAAGTTATCAAGATAGAAGGCGTTTCAGGACCAAGCAAGGGCAAGGCCCCTGAGAAAGGTTCTCAACAGCGCACCAGGGATTCGAAAGGACGGTTCACAAAGACTCCAGCATTGGAGCAGGCAGCAAGCGAAGCAGCTGCAAGGCAGTTAGCCAGAGACGCTGCTGAACAATCAGCAGAAGGATCATCACAACAACCACTGGAACCGCCAACCACTACCCCCGGAGGGTACCCAGAATCCCCACGAAAGCCTACAGGTACACAAGTACCCCAAGCACCACCGAGTAACGATCCAGATAGCTCAGAAAGCGATAAAGGATCAGACGATATGGCTTCAGAAGCAGGACCCTCAGGGTCCGGAGCCCCAGCACCAGAAGTCCCAAGACCACCGACACCCAGGCCTAACCCAGCTGTTACAGCTAAACTCAGCATCAAAGTACCTTCACCCAGCAAGTTTACTGGTGAAGGAGATGACCTCAAACCAGAAGCGTTCGATAGATGGTATAATTCAGTACAGTTATATCTACGGATTAATGGACTACGGACTAGCGAGGCTGGAGGAGGAAATTACTGGATTCTCTATACTGAAGGACGAGCTCAAGAAGCAGCCTTCCAAGCAGCAGAATATTTCGGTGAAGACATGACCAGAGAAGACCTTGTTGGATTCCTACGAGAAAGATTCCAGTCTTCAAAACAGAAAGATGATACCTATCGCAAGTTCCATGAAATTTCGCAAGTGCATAATGGCAAGATACAGCGAATATCAACCATAGCAACCGACATGCTGATGTTCCGATCACGCCTACCTGCAAATACCATAAGCGACTATGCTTTCATCCAACAGTTCTTCAAGAGCATGCACCCTAGACTACGGCAAGAAGCGGAATTACAGCATGCTGAAACCGATACTGTTATGGAAGCTATACAAAATGCGGAAAGCATAGATGCTACTCTAAAAAGCACTGGTGCTTATGGGAAGGAAAGGTTCGAAAAACCAGCAAAAGAATTCAGTTCCAGACAAGAAGGACGAAAGGAAAATCGAAAAGCCAGCAACAAGCCCCACTCTAAGCCTAAGGAACGAAAAGAAAAGGGTCTTTGCTATACCTGCGGAGGTAAAGGACATCTAGCAAGAGACTGTCCTAGCAAAGATGACAAGGGCAAAGGCAAGGGCAAGGCTAAGGTGAAAAAAGAAGTTACCTCCAACAGAATGGAACAAGAACAACTAGCGGAAGAGGTGTTTATCAATGGTATGGAAATAGAGGAAGAAGAGGAAGACATTATCACGATGGCCGCTAGACCAACAAACATCAAACCTCATGATGCTCTCGAAGGAACGATGCACATCAATGGCAAAGAAGCTAGAGTCCTGTTTGATACCGGATCAATAGGAGCAAACCTAATTAGCGCTACCTTCGTAACAACACACGGAATTCCTTGTCAAGAATTGAAAACACCAATCAGAATACACCTAGCTATGAAAGGATCACGATCCGAAGGTCATAAAGAATGTTCAGTCAACATATCAGCAGGAAAGCTGAGCGCACCAGGAACTAGGATGTTAGTCGGAAACCTGGCAAAATACGATGCACTAATAGGAATGCCTTTCCTAGAACAACACCAAGCTCAAATTGAATGTGGCAAATTAGCTATCCTGTTTCCCAAACAGAATGTTCGAATTATTTGCACACCTACTAGTGGTATGATCCGAGCAGCAGTGATCAGCACGGAAGATGTCATGGGCCAACACCCGGAAGTATTTCCCGATGAAATACCGGAAGACTTGCCACCCCTAAGAAAGATCAATCATAAGATAGATCTGCAACCAGGGAAAGAGCAGCGCTCATTACCCACTTACTCGATACCGGAACGATGGGCAACCGATATGAGCATATGGCTAAGAGAAAAGGAAAAAGCCGGAATTATCAAGAGACAAGCAGTTTCATCGGCAGCACCCATGTTTGCGCAAGAGAAAAAGGACAAGAAACGAATGAGGCCATTAGTAGATCTCACAGCAAGGAATGAGATCACAATCAAGGACGTTGAAACCATTCCAGACCAAAAGATGATCCTGAATGCCCTAGCAAGGGCAAGGTACCGCAGTAAAATCGATCTTAGCGATGCCTACTTTCAAACAAGAGTGGAACCAGAGGATGTGAGCAAAAACGCTTTTAAAACACCATTTGGATGTTTTGTTAGCAAAGTAATGCTACAGGGAGATATGAATGCTCCAGGAACATTCATGCGCATAATGTCTGATCTATTCGCCGACTACCTAGGACGATTCATGTGGGTATATATTGATGATATACTCATTTTTTCCAATACAGAGTCTGAACATTTGAAACACATATCTCTGATTTGCGACAAGCTCAAGGAGGCACGATTCTACGCAAGCAGGAAGAAATCGGAATTCTTCGCCACAAGTATAGAAGTGTTGGGCCATGTCATCAATGATGAAGGACTCTCACCAGCACCAGAAAAGATAGCGAAGATCGAAGAATGGACTACGCCACAGACTAAGAAACAGTTACAGGAATTTCTAGGAACGGTCAACTACATCAGCCAGTTTTTGCCACATATTGCAACCATTACATCACCCCTAACGGAACTCACGGGAGTTGCAGAATTTGTGTGGACCGCCACCCAAGACCAAGCCATGGATAATGTTAAGCGACTTGTGTCAAAATACGAGGTTATGAAACCACTACAATATGATTCGTCACTTCCAATATGGTTGATAACCGATGCATCCAACACAGGTGTGGGAGCATGGGTAGGACAAGGAGAAACACCAGAAAACGCCAGACCTGCTTCGCTTCACAGCAGGAAATTCTCTAATGCCCAAATGAATTATGGCACAACCGACAAGGAAGCTCTAGCGATAGTTGATGCACTGACGGCATTTCATCACATACTTGCAGGAAGCAAGTTTACCATCGTCACTGATCACCTACCTCTGACGTACCTCAAGACAAGCAGAACACCCACCAAAAAACAGTTACGATGGCGAGGGTTTATTGGAAAGTACGATACTGAAATAGTGTACAGACCAGGAAAATGGAACTATTTAGCAGATGCCTTATCCCGCCTTTATGATGAAAACGATGATTACCCACATACTGCAAACGATCCTACATCAGAAGACGAATTACCTAGTTCCTCACCTATTTCATCCTTCCTTTCCTGCGAAGAACCTACTATTGAACACGAAATGTCTCGTTTCGAAGCCCTCACAGTTGAGCACATCGGTGCTCATTCAGAATGCGGAAGCAACTGCAGCCTGGAGCAAGCACAGCTAGACGCAAACGATTACCGAAATAGCGAACCCCTAAACGATTGGGGAGACCACCGAAGTTATACCAGTGGCAGGAGTGAGGAGGAACTTGAACATGCATCAATGCATTGGGCATTCTGCAACATACCTTTCTGTCCTGACCACGAGGAATTGAAACCTAAGACTAAGATCTATGCCGGCTCCCCCTGCAGCAGCCCACCAGTTATCGAAACTCCGCCTAACACCGATGATGATCACGATGATAGGAATACCCATTCACCACGCCCACGCCTCGATATCCGAGCCATCAAAGAACGTGTCAAGAAAGCCCTAGGCTGTGGCACTCCCCCTACCGAATGTCAGACCTCCGAGTACCCTGAACACCACCACAATGAGCCCCTCTATGGAGGACCCCTCGCATACCTGAATGAGGTTCCGATAGTAGAACCACCCTCCCTACCTCACGAGAAGCGCGAACTCTACAAAGTGTATGAAACACCTGAAGAGGAGGAGGAGGTAACGGTATTAGAAAAAGTGGTGGACGAAAGGGATATTATCCAAGCAGTGGATGATATGAAGAATATTTGGAGGGAACAGATGGTTAAAGGATATAGAAACGACCCTATCTATCAGTTAGCAAAGGATTCCAACCTCACTTCACGAAACGGAACGATGCAACATTACCGAATACGTAATGGTCTACTCTACGCTACTACAAGAGGAGGAGAAGATTGCCTTTACGTTCCAAAAGGTCATGGAGTGAATGGAGAAACACTAAGGGAACTGATGATAGGAGAAATACATAATAAGGGACACCATAGCGCTGATCGAAACCTCCGGTACGCAACAGAATACATCTACTGGCCGGAGATGAGGAAGGATTTCAAAGACTATGTCCAGCAATGTGACATATGTCAACTGAATCGGGAAAGGACTACATTACCCACTGGCAACACCATGTCGCTTCCTTTTCCCTCTGAGATATTTTCAAGCTATGCTATCGACTTCATGGGTCCATTTACGAAACTGAAAGGATATGATTCAGTATTGGTGGTGGTGGATAGAGCGGTTGGATTCAGCTGGTTGATACCAACATCAGTAAACGCTACTGCGATGGCGACTATGGAGTTACTCCGTCACCATATTTTCACCCCTCATGGAATACCTACGTCGATTGTTAGCGATGCTGATCCTCGATTCACCTCCCGGTTTTGGAAACAAACCCTAAGGACAATAGGAATCGAACACATTATGGCTACGCCTGGCCACCACCAGACCAATGGACAAGCAGAAAGGAAGATTCGAGAACTGAAAACAGCATTAAGGAATGTTGTAAATGCCCGCCAGACCAACTGGCTCACCTCCCTCCCTGAAGTAACAGCTTACTCCAATGCAGGTCACTCCGATACTATTGGAATGTCACCATACAAAGCTGTGTATGGACGAGAATACCAACTACTCGATACCTATAAAGTCAATGCTACCACAGTACCCGCATCCGATGATTACTACAATCGACACCAGGAAATCAGAAATGCGGCATACCAAGCGTTACGGTTGGCTAGAGCAAGAGCAAACAGAGTGGCAATTAAGAGGAGGAACTCACACAAACCTGTCGAGATTGGGGAAAGAATTATGGTTTTTGGAGACCAGTTTGCAACAGAATCCGGCAGATCTCGGAAATTGCAGCCACGCTGGCGAGGCCCTTTTACAGTACTCGAATTTGACGAACACACCCAGAACTATACGGTTAGCATGGATGCTAGAATGTACCGAAGAAAGAAAGGAGTTTTCCATTGCTCAGTAGTCAAACCTTATCACCCTAACGACGATTTCCGATTTCCAGGACGAACATTTGCAAAGCCAGCACCCATCCTCATCAACGAAGAACAAGAATGGGAAGTTCAATCAGTCATCGATTACAGGGAACGATATGGAAAGGGACAGTTTTTAGTTAGCTGGAAGGGATACCCAGCGAGCGAGAATAGTTGGGAGCCAGTGGAAGGATTAGAACACGCGATGGAATTAGTTCAGGCATGGTGGACAGATAACATGCCAGGAGATGAGTTTCCTACGGTATTTTCTGGATTTATTCCTATGTGTTATTCTCCTACTAAGGATGGCTTTGAGAGCTATCAAAATGTACCCCCGGTTGATAAAGGTTTTTGGGATCCTTATTTGAATTCTGATTATGATAGCGAAGATTGAGAATTTTTTTGTTATGTTTTGAAATAAGGGTTTTATTTTGTTTTCGGGGTGTAACCGGTACTGGTTACTGGTTTAGGATTTTCATATATCAGTTGATATTGTTTGAGTTTTGAATATGTTTCAGGAAACGAGGTGTGCCTCTAGCCTGATAGTATAGGGTTTGATACTCTATATGTTTTATGTTTGGTTTCGAGTATCGGTTTGATACTCTATATGTTTTATGTTTGGTTTCGAGTATCGGTTTGATACTCTATATGTTTTATGTTTGGTTTCAAGGCTACCGTTTTGGAGTCTATTATGTTATGAGAACAAGGCTCTCGGTAGCCTAGGAAGTGTATTTAAGAACTGCTACTCTGCTCGTTAGAAGGAGCAGACTTCGGCAGACAGAGTTTTCAATATACTTGGTTGAACAGTTACTTTCTTCAGTTCGCTTCAAGAATCTTTAGTTTAAGACCTACCAAACATCTCGGAGACTTCAGTAGTTGCGATACAGTAAGAAGTCTATTCAACAACCTTGGCTAAAGGCTCCGGACTTTGATTCGCTAGTTACCACCTTGGTACAGAACAAAGCCCGTTAACCCTACGATTACCGCATCTCCCGAGAGGCGGTTACACCTCCGGAGGGAAGTGTTACACTCTCCCTATAAAATTGGAAATGGGAAAAAATCGACACATTTCCGAAGTCTCGCGCGAAGTGGCTAAAGCAGGTCACTATGGAATGATAATTCCTTTTGGTTGGTGGCATCATGAACATCCAGTATATCATATAGAAGATTCAGAAAATTGGACCTTCTCCGCAAAGTGTTGTGAAAACTGTGTGCAGGAAGATGAAGGGATAGTGGATATGTTCAAATACCATTAGTCTATCGCTTGGGATCCTAATACCTGTCGCATCGGAAGAATCGGAACCATCGAAAATACGGTGGAACTCGAATCATTACCGCAAGAATACTGTAATTACAAACATTTGTTTGAAGCCCGGACGGCAGAAAGATTGGCCCCCTAGATGAATATTCGATCACGAAATGAAGTTGATTCCGGGATCAACTCCCCCTTGGGGACCGATATATCCACTATCCGAAAAACAACTTAAGGCTTTGGCAGAATGCTTGGAGACAGTGATCAAACCAGGAAAGATTCAGCCGTGCCAATCGCCAGCAGGAGCACCCATATTATTCGTACCTAAGCCAGATGGTAGACTATGCCTAGTTGTGGATTACCGCAATATAAACAAGATTACGATCCTCAACAAACATCCCCTTCTACTGATGTCCGAACTCAGAGATAGAGTAGCTGGCACAAAGATCTTCACCAAGCTAGACCTTGAAGTCGGTTACCACATGATTAGGATTAAGGAAGGCGAGGAATGGGAAACGGCATTCCGTACCAGATACGGATATTACGAATATAAGGTTATGCCTTTTGGGCTGGTAAACGCTCCGGCAACGTTCCAAGATATGATCAACCAGATACTGCAAGAATATCTCCATGTTGCAGTCGTGTGTTATCTTGACGATATCCCCATCTACTCAAAGGATGAAAAGGAACACATTGCCGCAGTCAAGAAAGTTTTGCAAAGTCTATCAGACTTTCAGTTAGCAGTATCGCTAAAGAGTTCGATGTTCCATGCGACAGAGCTAGAATTCCTTGGCTATATGGTAGCAGTCGACGGGGTGTCTATAAGCATCCGAAAGGTGGAATCCATAATGGTTTGGAAAGCGCCTAAGTCGGTTAGAGAAGTACAGGTATTTATGGGATTCGCTAACTTCTACTGACGATTTATCAAAAACTTCTAGGCTATTAGCAAACCCATAACCGAGACGCTACAAGGAAATCCGCAGAATTTAAATAGCGGAGTTGAGCAGGATACGGCTTTTGAGGAGCTTAAACAGCGATTTACAACGGCCCCCATACAACATCACTTCTTTCCAGAAAGAGAGACAGTGGTAGAAACCGATGCTCGCAATTTCACGCTCGGTTGCGTCCTTTCTCCCTACTTTGAGAAAAGGTTACATCCAGTAGCTTTCCATTCCAGAATGTTAAATTGGGCGGAGCGCAATTATGAGATTCTGGATAAGGAGCTTCTCGCAATCCTCGAAGCATTTAAGGAATGAGACACTACTTGATCGGAACGGAAAAACTGTTTACAGTCTTTACTGACCATCAGAACCTACAATACTTCCTCACCTCAAAAGTCTGGAGTGGCCATTAAATTCGATGGGCACAGAAGTTGGTAGAATTCAATTTCCGCATTTTATACCGACCAGGAACGAAGGCCGCAAAGCGTGATGCATTAAGCAGACAGCTGTAGTACTGTCCGGAGAAGGGAGTTGCGCATCGCGCAGAAAGAATTTTGCCAGAAGAAAATTTCTTGGTATCACTGGTAGCGAGAGTAGGCGGTGAAGGAGAAGACTGGGATGGAGACAAGGATTTGGATTTGGAACCTCGAAGAGGTAGAAAGGAACATGTTATTAGGGTCAAGAGATTGAGCCAAAAAACATACTTGCCAACAAAGGGCTCAGAAATGGCAGCAGGACATGACCTGTATGCCATAGAGGATGACATTGTCGCGAAATATGGACAACTATTGATAAGAATGGGTATAGCCGTGGGGCTCCCAAAAGGAACTTATGGAAGAGTTACCCAGCGAACCGGATTAGCAGTCCGGAGCAGAATCTCCACCGGCGCAGGAGTAATCGATGCTAATTACACCTGCGAACTCAAAGTCATGCTTTTCAACCATAAGAATGTGGACTGCCAAATAAGAATGGGCGATCGTATAGCTCAACTAGTGGTAGAAAAGGTCAACACCTCAGACATGATGGCAGTAGATGACTGGGAAGATACAGGAGGAGGAGCTGCGGGATTTGGAAGCACAGATATAGCGATAAGATCCTTGATCATTAAGGAACAGGAATCTGACATTAGCTACCTACAGGCATCGGCTAAAGACGACAAACATTGTTATGATATTTCAGAAGTTCCTGAAAAAGTTCTAATGTCAAACGCCATTATCCTGCAAACAGGTATGAACCAGTTTAATCCTGAATTCATAAACGAGATACAGGCAGCTATCGGAGCAGGCGCAGGTAGGAGGCAATGGAGGGAACAACTCATTAGGTTAAGAGACGCAGGAAAGGATTTTCCCAAAGACTGGACCTTAACCGACGATCTACTATATTGTAAGCAAAGACTATTTGTACCAAATCATGAGGGTCTATATACCAAGATCGCGGAAGGATATTACGATGCGAAGGTTGCAGGACATTTCGGACAAGAAAAAACTTTGGAAATACTCATGAGAGACTTCTACAGGAAAGGACTTGTGGCATGGGTCAACGAGTATGTACGATCCTGCGATGAATGCCAATATAACAAATCGCCCAGATACACTAAGTACGGATTACTGCAAGCATTGGAAATACCATACGCGGCATGGTTATCTATCTTGGTGGACTTTATTATGCAACCACCAGAGTCACCAGGGTGTACTCAGATCATGGTAGTAGTCGATCGGTTCACAAAGATGGCACATTTTATCGGACTACAGACAACTCCTATGGTCAAGGATGTTGCAAACACATTCCTGCGAGAAGTATACTGGCAACATAGTCTGCCAACCGAAATCCTCTCAGACATGGATTCAAGGTTTGCTGGAGAATTTTGGGAATCCGTTTGCAAGTTGTGGGAAATTAAGCGAAGAATGTCGGCGGCATACCAACATCAGACTGATGGACAAACCGAATGTACCAACCAAGTGCTGGAAGGTTACCTGCAAAGTTTTGTCAATTACGATCAAGGTGACTGGTATCAGCGACTACCGCTGGCGGAACATGCCTATAACAACTCCACAACAAACGCTCACGGGATGTCACCATTCTATGCGAACTGCGGATTCCATCCACAGACAGAAAGCATGAAGTAGCGCGAAGCTCAAAATCCCGTAGCCATGCTTAATGCGAACTGGATTAAGACGATACATGAACCAGGACACGGGTCGCTAGAAAAGACAGGAGAAGGGATGGTGAAATATTGTGACTGGAAAGCTCAACGACAGCCGGACTTCAAGATCTGAGACAAAGTAATGTTACACGCAAAAAACATACGTACCCAACGAAAATGCAAGAAGCTAAGTCCCAAGCAACACAGGCACTTCCAAATTATGGAAAAATGCGGATCCAGGGCATTCAAACTCAATATATCCGATCGATGGCAAATTCATCCCGTAGTCCATGTCGCACTTTTGGAACCCTACTGCAAATCACTTTGTGCCTATCGCTAACAACCCCCTAGAGAACCCGTGGACATTGACGGTGATCTGCAATAGGAGGTTAAATAAATCGTAAGAAGCGAGATTCATTCTTAGAGGAAACGAGTAGGCGGCTGCGATCAAGAGAAGCGGGAACTGGGGTACTTCGTCAAATGGCAAGGGTGTTCGGAAGATGAGAACACATGGGAGCCTGCCACCTGTAAGGAAAATGCGGAGAAAGTTGTAGAGAATTTTCATAATGAAAATCCGGACATGCCAGGAAGTGCAGAAGTACGATAAAGGGGAAAAGGCTTTCCTACCGTGGCTAAGTAAACACGGAAGGTTTTGTACCCTGACCACACGGAGTCTTAAAATGTAATTAAAAGAAATTATAAAATGGTCATAAATGCATTCGAGGCGAAGCCTGGTAGCAGGGAGCTCGTGTTAGGTATATGGAAATCCGACACATGCGCACAGACCCACGGCAGGGTAACTGCGCACAGACCCTCAATTTACTGGAGCCTACACCCCCCTCCTGCCCCGTTATCGCGCCCGCATGTCATTCGCGAGATTGCGAGAGTTGCATCCTATAACTAAAATGTCACATCAATGAAGCCCACTGCATAACACCATATACATCGCCGCCGTCGGTCTGACCGCATGCTGTTCGCCAGTTATATAGGAGGGGACCTTTGGCGACATCTGGCAAGTGAAACGGAGGACATCTGCCCAAGTCGAGATAGGATAGTAGGTTTCAAACATAGGCTTTCTAATCTAGGGGCCGAAGGTGACGGGACATTTGCGGCAAAATGCTCTAAGAGGATATCCCAGTAGTGGAAGCTATTAGGGGTACACTGAATCCACCCATACCCTTCTGAGATCAGCTGTAAGTTAGTTGGTTCTAGTAATAGGACCCCTCCGTGGAGGCCGGCGGACCAAGAGGAAGCACGCTCAAAATGGAAGACGTAGATAAGTCGGAGTCCCTTAAGACGTTGACATGTTGGACTCTGCCTTGCGATTGTTACTAGGTGGCACGGCATGAACCTGATCACTTCATGACCGTAGAGATGACTGGAACGATAGTCAACAAGGCTAAAGTCATATAAAAGTCTATGCGGACATCTAAGTTGGAGGAGGCTATTTGGTATAACAAATAGCAAAGTCATCTCAACGGTGGAATATTATTCCTAGTCCGCAAAAGGGTGTCATAAGTTTCAGGGTCAAATGCTGTTCGCACTTATAAGATTCTGGACGTTTGCATATTAAAACCAGGGTGGTACTACAGAGGCATAGTAGTTAGAATTAGTCCGCGAACACTCAGACGCTGGATATAAATATCGAAGTTCCTCCCGTGCTTTACAGACATCGTCAAGCAACGGAGAAGATATCTTATCAAGATAATATTGTTTTACGCTTTAAATCTTTATCTTAACGCTTTTATCGAGACGTGCTTTCCTCCACAGATTCTCCAATCAAAGATTGCGGGCTTTTTTACTTCTTTTTTTTTTTTTTTTTCATCTTCATATATTCTTTGTTTACGGTACAAGAACTTGCATGCAGCGCTAGCTATGGCATAAAGAAAAACATTAATCTCAAAATCCTGAGAATACAAAAGAAGCAAGTGCACCAAACTCTAAAATCCTACTGAGTGTGTCTGATAGATGACACGAAATCACTAGGAACTAAACTAAGCAAATGCAAAAATCATAACGAAAAATAAAACCACCCAGCCACGAAAGCGAGTGCCCGGCGGAAGCCACCAGGGGGCGAGGGCCGACGCTCAGAGCGTAAAACCGTGAATCGGGAGGGCCACCTCCGCAGAAGCGGGAGCGCGCGGTGGGTCAAAGCACGCAGGGGGCATGCCTGGAGGAAACCCTGTGGCGGTTACATTCAGGTATCTCGCCAGGAAGTGGAGGGAGTCCATGTCGGTCCATAGGGGGCTGTCTTTGCTGAGGTTTGTGAGCCCCCGCAGGTGGCACTCACGAGGCTCGTTACAAGACTCGCAGTGTAGCATGGGGTGTGCGAAGTCCTCCTCGTCCTCCTCACAATAAGGGCAGAGGGGGGAGGGGCTGTCAGTGAACCAGGATGTGTGGGCAGCGAGGTAGCTCTTGCCCGCGCGCATCTGATGGATCCTGCTCGCTATAAATCTCCCCAGGCCCATGAAGGGATGGCGCTCTAGGGACGAGGCGTAGGGGTAGTAGGGCGGGGGGGGAAACTGGGTGGCCCAGTCCCCGAGGAGAGCGTTTCACAGCCGTCGCTTGACCGACTGGCAAGATGGGGTACCCGCTGTCACAGGGAGCTGGTTGGGAGGAAGGAGGCCGGGGGAGGCCACTGGAACTGGGCCTGAGGGGCTGATGAATTGGATGGTCCTGTGGGCAATGGCTTCCAACAGAAGGGGTTTTCGTATGGGCGATAGGGAGGAGAGGTTTTCCAGAGGAGCGGGGCGTAAACAGATGTCAGACCCCTAGTGTATCGGCGGTGGTCTGCGGAAGCCCGGAAGCAGGAGGTAGGGAAGGATGGGTGAAGCGGGGCGGTCGCGGGGTTGGTCTCAGGGGGGAGGCAGACAAGCCGAACAGCCGCCAGCCTTTGTCGGTGGAGGACCAGGAGCGGGAGGGGAGGTAGGGCCGACTCACAAGCCAGGATGGCAACCGGGGTGGACGAGAAACAGTTCATCACCCATATCTGGACGGTCCTCCAAAAAACGGACATCCTGTCCAGGAGGGTGAGGCTTGGCGCGAAAAGGTCGGCTCCGTAGAGGAGGACGGGGGAGATAAGGGAGGATGCCAGAGGGTGGCAGAGAGAGGGGGAGAGACATTTGCCTGGCCTGGAAAGCCGTTTGATCGTCACGAAAGCTCCTTGGGCCAAGCCGAGCCTTCTCTTGAAGTGGGAGGTAGTGCCTTTGTTGCAGGAAGTGGATGAGGGCTCGAACCAATATGCCAGCCACCGAATCAATTTACAGGAGTGGAAGAGGAGCCCATCTATCAGGACAGGGATCGCGGGAGGATGGACCTTCTGTGCCGGGGTCACCCAGTGCATGAGCTCTGTCTTCGGGATCGAGAAGGCCTCACCCAGCCTTCCTGCTTTCGCTTGGAGAGCCTTGGTGATACCTTGCAGCCTCTGGACATTCCTGCGGTAAGAGCCAGAGGCGACCGTGACAGCAAACTCGTCCATGTAGGAAAGGATTAGGCCACGAGGGACCAAGAAATGCAGTGAGGATACGTAAATCACCAACAAGATGGGGGAGATCGGGGACCCCTGGGGGGTGCTGACAGAGACTGGCGAAAAAATCTGGGGGGCCCCCTGGAAAACCAGGCGGGAGGAGCGGTCGTGGCGGAAGGACCTGATCCACGAGACCCTAAACGGGTCACCGCCTTAGTGGCAAGCCTGTCGCAGAGAATGGGGTCTGAAACATTGTCGAATCCGCCTTTAATGTCGAGGAAGAGTGTCGAGACCTTGAGCTGACGGTGCATGAAAAGTTGAACTTCGTGAGAGAGGGTTGCCACAGCATCAAAGGTACTCAGACCAGGGAGGGAACTGGTCTGGCGGGGGGACAGGAGGCCCAGGAAATTGGCCAGGGCAGAGAGGCGGGAGGCCAAGACCCTTTCTAGGATCTTGGAGATGGTCTCGAGGAGGACGATGATACGGAATGATGTCGGTGTGTCATAGGAGGGTTTCCCTCGCTTGTCAAGGACTATCCGGTTCGCTCTCTTCAGGGAAAAGGGGTGGTGGCCATACCGGACGAGGGGGCCGAGGAAGGAGGGGAGGATGCTTGGGTTCAACGGGTGGACCATCTTCCAGACAGAGTATGGGATCTGGTCAGAGCGGGGAGTGGAGGATGAGGAGGAGCGTGGGAGAGCGACTGTTATCTCTTCTGCTGATAGCGGGGGAACGTCTTTGAATTCGCGCATAATCGCTAGAGGGCCCGAGGACTGTTTCTCCACGAGGAAGTGGGAAAGAAGGGTCGTGTTTATGTCCACCGGGCTCTCAGCCCCCGGCAGCTGTGGGAACCAGTCTGGAGGCCTTCCAAAGGTATAGCGTTTCGCAGTCCAGAGCGTTTGGGGCGAGGCGGTTTTGAGGAAATCGTTCCAATAAACAGTTTTGGCTCTTTTAAAAGCCTTGAAGTATAGCAGGCGGGCTTGCCTGCACCGCTGTTTGGATGAGGGGAGCGGATCTCGCCGCGCCAACTGCACCTTTGAGTGGAAAGCAGCCCTCTGTGCTGTGAGGTCAGGGGTCTACCAAGGCTTGGATCGGGGGGAAGGCCTCTTGTCTGGGGTGTGTAGCCTGAGGACGGTCCTAAGCCTTCCCAGGGCAGTGTCGAACCAGCTGGAGAAAGTATGGGGTGTGGGGAGAGTGGGAGGCGGGTCGAACCTCATGGCCTTGATCGCATCTTCAAGGGAGGGCCAGTTGGTCTTCTTCCACACTGGAGCAGGGGGGAGAGAGCGGGCCAATGGCTGTGAAACCACAATGAGAATGGGGACGTGGTCGGAGCCTGTAAGTGGTAACGGAGTCTCCCATGACTGAAAGTTGGAGGACAGAGAGGAGCTGGCAAATGCAAGGTCTATGACCGATGGACGGAGGTTGGGATCAAAGGGGAAGTAAGTGAGTATACCAGGGGTGTTTAGGAGGGAGAAACCTTCTTCCGCAGCCTTTTCAAAGTAAGGGGCCAAGGCGCCCAGGTCCGAGATCGAGAAAAGGGGGCCAGGGTCGGCTGAGGGGTGGTGTATGTTGCAGTCTCCGACAACCAGCGTCGGTGTAGGGGTGTGGGGGAAGGCAACTTCTGGAGTGATGGTCCGGCGAAAGGGGGAACCATCCCACGTGCTATAGAGGTTCACAACCCGGAACTTGGTAACAAAGGAATCAAAAAAGCCAACAGAAGAGTAGAAATCAACAGCCATCCAGTCGCTCGCGTGAGTAAAGACAGGGAGGACCGAAAACTGCTGAGTGGTGGAGAGATGGAGATAGCAGACCACTTTGGACTTGCCACCAGTAAGGCAGGGGAGTAGAAAGTGTTTGAAACCCTGGAACGATGGAGGTCTGTTCCTGTGCAAAGGGGGGTCCTGAAGGGCAACAAGAGTAGGGGGGTGATCTAGCAAAGAAAATAAATTAAAAAGGGAGAGAAACACATCCCAGCTTCCCAAGCAGTTGTATTGAAGAATGGATATCGGGTTACGGGAGTCCGCTGCCAGCGCGGAACTCGTATGAGAGGTATGACCAACCATTACACGCCTTCCGGCGTCTCAGGCTGGGGGAGAGGAGTGGGAGATTCTTGACATGCGGGATTCGGCAGGTGACCTCCTTGGTGTTTTGCGGCAGGGATGGGGGGACGTGTTGGGGGGGCATCGACATGCCTAGGGCGGGGTGTCCAAAGACCAAAGGGGGTGGGCAGGAGGGATCGTGAACCAGTTGAAGGACTCTCGCTGGAGTCGCTGGTCGTCTCCATAGCTTCTTCATGTGTCGGTGGAGGGGACTCACCACGGGCAGGATGGGGGGGGGGGTCTCGATGGGCATTCTCTAGCAAACGCCGGGTGTTGACCCTTGCAGGTCACACACATCGCAGGAGAGGTTAGGCAGCAGTCAACCACTGCTCTAAGGTTACAGCCCTTGGGTCAAGTGGGGTTCTGGCCCCTGTGTGCCTGTTTTCGGTGGGAGAGGGCTAAGATTTGGTCAGATTGGGTGGTCAACTTTGCACCTAGCTGAGTGATGGCCGTACTCCCAGCAGTTACGGCACTGAGTGAGGCTGTTAGCCGAGTATGCCCTCTCGAGCGTGCATCGAGAGGAGAAAAGGTAAGCGTTGCCCAGCATGGAGGCCTCATTTTCGGGCGCAATGGTCACGACAATGGAGGTCGCTCTCTTGAGCATGCTGGAGGGCCTGTCGCGGTTTAGGTAGTGGGCGGAGAGAATCTGAATGTTCTTGACGTTCAGGATGGTGTTACTCAGGGACTGTAGAAGGTTGTCGTCGTCCGGGGGAAGGTAGGCAATGGGCAGGGAGTCGATCGCCAGCTGGACCTCGTTAGGGGCAGGGCGGAAAGGGAGCCACGGAGAGTCCCTGGTTGGGAACGATTGGTTTAGCTTGGTGGGGAGAGCATCGTAGTAGGGGGCATAGGCAGTCGAGGGAACGAACGGGAAGACGGCAAGCAGCGTCACCGCCCGTCTGTCATTAACACTGGCAGAAAAGGATAGGAGTAGAGTGCAACCCACCTCTCGTAGAACTGAGGTGGCAATGTCGGGGAAGGAGGCAGCTATACGGTCCGATTGGGAGTGCGTGAAGGGGGAAGACCTGGGGGCAAAGAAACGTCACTCAGCAGCTGGGAGGCTCCAGGGGCCTTTTGAGGGGGCCGTGGGTGCCGGACCAAACGCAACCTGGGCAGGCGAAGGGGCATTCTGCGCTTTGCGCGACTTTGCCTTCTTTTTTCCAGCGGCAGAAGCAGCCAGGGCATAGGAGGGGGCGCCGGACTGAGCCGAGGCGCGGGGGACGGAGTTGAACTCCGTGAGGGGGGGGTACTTTCCTTCCCTGTATGTCTGGGCCTCCCAGGACTGAGGGAATTTCACCGCGTATGCCGCCGGGTCGCCGTACCATTTCTAGTCCTTTGTGCTATAATAGGGGATGTCTGTGTCACCACCACCCTCGTAGAGGGGGGTAAGCTCGCCGGTAAGGGTTCCCGTAGGGGCGGACATGGTGACCTCTTTACCCTTGCAGGAAGGAGCTCCCTGAGCTATGTGTGTGCCAGGCGCTGCGGGCGCCGGGCGTTGGGGTGGGGGTTGTTGGTGGCGTGCTGGTTGGGCAAGTGCGGTGGTCAGATGGGACGCAAGGTCCCTCACCGACAGTTGGAGGGCTGAGAGCGATGCTGCTGTCGCGTCGTTTTGGGTGGGGGGAGGAGGGGTGGGCTTGGGCTTTTCTCTGCGGGAGTAGAGTTCGTCGACATGGCCTGAAAGGCAGACGCCCTCGAGGGCCAGTTCATCGATCTGAGTGGAGATCGACCTTGATGCTAGGAGCGAGGTGCAGAGGCGGGGAAGGATGATGGCCTCTCCCGGGGAGAGGTCGTCGAGCTCAGGGCAACTTATGGGTGGGAAAAGCTGGTTGGAGATCACCGCGTCCATCGTGGACCAGTCGAGGAGCTCCAGGAGGAGGGGGACATGCGGGCCAACTCCTGTCACAGAGGAGTGCTCAGAGGAGGGAAGGGGAACTGTAGAAGCCGTGCCTGTTGTGACAGGGGGTCCGCTACTGGGCACTTAGGACAGCGAGATCGTGAGGACACACCGGACGCTGATGGTGTTGAAAACGAGGAAGAAATGTAGGGGGGGGAAAAGAGCGGAAGCGGAGCATGCCAAAGATTTCGGGCCTACGTGCCTCAGTTATATACTTGCGTTTGGCGTCCGCCTAACACCTTGTTCACTTTCCCTTTCCTCTTCTGTCTAGAGGAGACAGCCTGACAGGAGGGGGAGGTGACAGACTGAGCTGGTAGCTATGAGACAGGGTGGAACTCCGAGAGAGGGGGGTACTTTCCTTCACTATAGGACGGAGCTTCCTAGGAGTGAGGGAACTTCGCCACGTAAGCAGCCGGGTCTCCGCATGATTTCTGGTCTTTTCTACGATCGTATAGGATGCTCATTTAGCCACCTCACTCATAGAGGAGGGCCAGCCCATCCACTGGCCAGGGTTGTGTTGGGGGTGGGCATCGGCGTCTCCTTACCCTTACTGCAAGGGGTAGCCACAGCAGCGATATTGCCTGGCGGCACAGGAGTGGCACCTTAGGGTGGGAGTTGTTGGTCGCATGCTGGGTGGGTAAGGGGGGTGGTCAGCTGAGATGCAAGGTCTCGAATTGACAGTGGGGGGGTGGAGAGCGACTCAGTGGTGGTGTCACTTTGGGCAGAGGGTACCGGAGGATGGTAGGTCTTTTTCCCGCAGGAGTAGAGCTCACCTAATTGTCTAGAGAGGCGAGCAACGTCTAGAGCCAGTTCGTCGTCCGGAGTGGAGAGTGCCCTAGTGGCCAGAAGGGAGGTGCAAAGGAGGGGGAGGATGATCACATCCCCTGGGGACGCGTCATTAAGCGCACCAGAACTAAGGGAGCTGAAGAGCGAGTGCGACACACGCGTGTCCATCAAGGACCTTTCGAGGAGGTTGAGGAGGAGGGGAATATGAGGGCAGATTCCGGATACCAAAGAGTGCTGGGAGAGGGGAACAGCAACTGAAGATGTTCATGTCATGACAGGCCGGGCTCGGCCTGGAGGTCTTTAGGTTAGGGAAAACATATGGGCACACTAGATGCTGACACGGTTGAGAACCAGGTGAAAATTTCAGGGGGGGGAAACCGCGGAAGTGGAGCATGACCTATCTACTGGGCCGGTTTTTTTGTTTTTTTGCTTTTTTCTTCTTTATCATCATGTATTCATTGTTTACAGTACAAGAACTTGCATGCAGCACTAGTTATAGTATAAACAAAAGGTTAATCTGAAAGGTCACAAATACGAAAGAAAAAACCTGGCACCAATCATAAAATCCTCCAAATAGTGTAGGATAGATGACACGAAATCCCCACAGAGTAAAGCAAAAAAGAATAAAAATCATATCAGAAAACAAAACCAAGAACGCGAAAGAAAACAATCACCATGGGGCAAGAAGGAATCAGGCGGAACCCCGATTCGGAGTCGGAAACCGTGAATCAGAAGCCCCACGAAGCTGGGAGACGGCACGGGTGCCGTATCCACACATGTAGGTGGTTTGGCCAGGGGAAACCCAGTGGCGATGATGTTGAGATACCGTGACAAATAGTGGAGGCAGTTCATAGTGGTCCAGAGTGGACTGTCTCTTCCAATGTCCATGAGCCCACGGAGATACCACTCATGAGGCTCCTTACGAGACTCTCAATAAAGGATGGCATGAGCAAAGGCCTCTTCATCCATCTCAAATTCGGGGCAGAGGTGAGAGGTGTCTTCCGTGAGCCCGGAGGGGTGTGCAGCTAGGTAACTCTTGCCCAAACCCCTTTGGTGGATCCTGCCAACCTATCTACTAGGCCTGCTTCTTTTTTTCTTTTATTTCGAGTTTTTTCTTTTTCTTTATGATCCTGTATTCATTGTTTACAGTACAAGAACTTGTATGCTGAGCTTTCTATGGCATAAACATAACCTAAATCACAAAATACGCCACAACAATGGAAACAAACCACACCAAGTGTAAAATCCTTGCAACCATGTCCGATAGCGGACACAAAATCCCATCAAAGTAAAGCAGGCAAACACAAAAGTAATGACAAAAGAAATGAAACCAACCCAAGCAAATCAAAGCATCGGAGGCAATGAATAAATCTAGTGGCGCGTGGGATACTTCAGGGAGTAAACCCGTATACCGGGAGCTCTGTGCAGTCGGGGAAGGGCTCGGGCATGGGGTCCTAGAATGCAGGAGGCATGCCATGGGCAAAGCCTGTGGGAGTAACATTGCGGTACCATACCTCAGAGTGTAGGGTATCTTTCTCAGTCCATAGTGAGCTGTCCCGACCAACGCTCATGAGCCCTTGCCGGTGGTGCTCGACAGGTTTGTTGCGGGACTCGCAGTCCAGGATGGTAGGGTCAATGTCCTCCTCATCCTCCTCACAGTGTGGACAGAGAGGTGAGGGGTCATCTGTGAACGAGTAGGGGTGGCCAGCGAGACAACTCTTGCACGAGTCCATTTAGTGGATCCTGCTTGCGGTGAATCTCTTCAGCCCCCTGAACGCGTGAGGCGACAGGGTCCGGGCGTATTGGTGGCTTCCTGCGTGGGGAAACTGGGCAGCCAATCCTCGGCGATGGCAACCCTGATACGCGCCTTGTGGACTGGTGGAATGGGACCTCCTCCCCGACTTGGAGCTGGTCAGGTGGGAGGAGGCCATACGAGGCCATAGGAACGGGGTCCGAAATGGTGATGAAGGGTAGGGTGGGGTGTGCTATCCCGTCGAATGGTAAGTGCTTTCTTATGGGTGGGGAGAGGAGGTGGGATTTTCAAAGGAGAGGGGCATAGACAGACATCAGGCCTCTAGTAAAGTGACAGTTGTTCTCCAGAGCTTGGAAGGGGGAGGATGTGAGGATGGAGGGATGGAGTCACGCTGTCACAGGGTTCATCTGCCCAGGGAGGCACACCCAACGGATAAAGGCCAATTTCCGTCAGGGGGAGATTAGAAGTGGGAGGCAGGGGAGGCCTGATTTGCATGCCCCGCTGCCTATCAGGGTTGAGGAATAGCGGTTCGTCACTCATCTCTAGACGGTTCTCCAAAAGACCGACATCCGGTCCTGCAGGGTAAGACATGGTGAGAGGAGATCAGCTAAATACTGCAGGATTGGATAAATCAGGGAGGATGCCAGGTGGTGGCAGAGGATAAGTGGGAGGCCCCTCCCAGGCCTGGAGAGTCTTCGAATCATTGCAGAGGCCCCTTGGGCCAGAGCTAGATTCCTCATAATGTGTGAGATAGTGCTCTCATAGCATGACATGGTTGAGGGCTCAAACCAGTAGCCAAGCCAGTGGACAAGTTTGGAGGCGCAATAAAGGACGCCGTCCAGTAGGACCGGGATCTAGGGTGGTGGGACTTCCTCCGCTGTGGTTGCCCAATGCATGAGCTTTATTTTGGGGATCGAGAAAGTCAGCCCCAGCCACCCTACCATAGATTAGAGATTGTTGGTGATGCCATCTAGCCTCTAGACATTGCTGCAATATAAACTGGAGGTGATTGTGATAGCAAAATATGCGACGTAGCAGAGGATCAGGCCCCGTGGGACTGGGCAAGCAAGGTACAAGATATATATAAGGAACAGGATAGGCGAGATCGGAGAACCATCCTCCGTCTCCTCTACACACCCGGCGATTGAAATCAACCCTCAACGCTAGGTATTCAGGAACCATCCACCCCCCCTCTCCTCCCATGATGGCTTCGGCCTAGGAGTGACGGCCATCTCCCTCCTCTCCTCACTGCCCTCTTCTGCTCGTTTACGCGTCGAGGCTTTCCCTCCCTTGAGTTCCGGTACTGCTTTTCTGCTGCCCGTTCTCGCCCCCCTCCTCGCTTAGCGAGGATCATCCGCACGGTCGGCGACCGTTCGCTTCCCATGCTTCAGACGGCTGGGAACACGGTTCCGCGGTATGCGAGGACTACTCTTTAGGCCTGACGGTCGACCTCGCTCTTCTCCTTCTCGGGGGATCTCCCTTCTTCGTTTCCGTTTGGCGTTGGCTGGGTGGACGCCTCTCTCCCGGTGTGCACGATCTCCGTGGGGGAACGCCTCGGCTAGTAACTTCGGGGTCTGTCTCGCTTCGAGATTTGGCCATACCCACCTAGTCTTTCGGTTCAAGTTTGGGTTGTTTCTTCGGTCGGGGACCGCCTAGCAAGGCACGAACACGATTACCGATAGTTGACACGGTCGCGTTCGGTTTCCTTCCTGTTCCGGCGGCTGGATCGGCTTGCACCCTACTGCTACACCCTACCT
>JACCEG010000129.1:204212-214757 GCA_014065205.1 Tuber brumale
CCATAGCTAGCGCTGCATGCAAGTTCTTGTACCCTAAATAACAACAAATACATGAAAAAAAAAAAAAAAAAAAAGAAAAAAAAGAAAGCAAGATCGGAGAACCCTATCGGGTGACGACCGAAACTGAGAGGAAAACCTGTGGGTCCACCTGGAAGACTAGAAGGAAAAGACGTCCTTGGAGGAAGGACCTTATCCGTGAAACCATGTATTGGTTGACCACGTTGGCGGTCAGCCTATCGCAAAGTGAAGTAGCTGAGACATTTTCTAAGCTAGCTTTGATGTCGAGGAAGATGGATTAGAGCTAAAGCTTGGGGCACATAAAGAGTTGAACCTTGTAGGAGAGGTTCACTCCTACCTCGAAAGTAATAAGACGCGGGAGGAATCCAGTCTGGTGGGGGGATAAAAGGACTAGGAAGGCGCAAAGAGCAGGGAGGCGGGCCGCCATAATCCTGGCAAGAATCTTAGAGACAGCTTCAGGGCGGACTACGATCCGGAACAAGGCAGGTATGTCATAAGAGGTGTGTCCCGGCTTGTCCAGCATGATGACAAGGGCTTTCTTGAGGGAAGGATGATGGTGTCCATATCGGAAATGCTGACCGAGGAGCGATGTGTGGATATTTTGGTTCATATAACGTACCCTTTTCCAAACTGAGTACGGTATCAGGTCAGGGCCAGGCGCAGAGGATGTGGAAGAGTTCTATAGGGCAACGACTATCTCCTCCACTGCAAGTGTGAGGACATCTTTGAATTCAGGTAGGAGGAACGTTGTCATGGTTGTGTGGCAGATAGTGGAAGGAGACGTTGGTGGCAAGCACGTGGAAGGAGACGGTTGTGGCATGTCAGTGGAAGGAGACGTTTCACCATGACGAAGGTATTCGTCATGAGGTTCAAGTTTGGTTTACTTTCATGCAAAGGACCTATTCGGAGGTCATGGGGGCAGCGCACGAGGCCAAGGGGGCTGCGCAGTTTGATTTACGTTCACGCACATGACCTATTAAGAGGTCAGGTGGTTTATGCACATGACCAATGATGCGGTCATATGATGTTTTTCATGAGTCATAATTATGACTCAAAGTTGTTTTGATTTATAAGCGGGTTGAGTGAAGGACTATAAAAGTAGGCCCGTGGAGCCTGGCAGTTAGTTCTTCACGCAATCACCTATTATACTTTCTTACCTATACTATCAAGAATAGATTCTATTCTACCACTTCGAGAGTTCTACCACGATACCACTTGATTATTAGCGTTCAAGAAGGAACGTAAACATTGGTCTAAGAATAATAATCGAGGTCTTGGTAAGAAGAGAGAACGCAGCAACGATGCACTGAGGAAGACAAGTATCCCATTATTATAAGGAGACTAAGAGAGAACTGTTGCCTGTCGCAGGATACATACGGACATCGGAGGATGGGGAGGCTGCCTAACATTTGGTTGCGTCTCAACAGTGACACTCAACAGCAACATGGAAGAATGATAAGGGACGGGGATGACCCCGGCCCAACCAGCACCATTGAATGTGCTGAGCATGGCGGGAGAACAACTGGAATACATGGTAGCAGGCCTCAGACCTGCATGGACGTCAGAAAGACTCAAATTGCGGAATCCCACCGTCTTCGATGGAGAACCGATCAGGCTCAGAGGATTCCTGGTACAGCTCAAACTGTACTTTGAAGCCAAAGAGTGGACGAGCGAACACGATGACAAAAAGATCAGATTTGCAAAAGCTCTACTCAGGGGTACAGCAGAGAAGTGGATCACTCCAATCGTGGAAGGCACTACCCCCAAGCAGTCGCATGAATGGGAAGAATTCGAGAGAGACCTCAGAGCTAAGTTCGAGGACACAGACAAACGACAAGGAGCAAGGAACCAGATTGAAAAAATGGTTCAAGGAAAGAATACGGTCTTCGAATTCTGGCACAATATACAACTGCTAGCCCCGGATACCGAATACGACATGCATACCCTACGACAACAACTCTTAAGGGGAGATCACCAAGAACTGCGCGAAGCATGGACCCCCTCACAAAGGGTTTTCAACAGGACCGAAGAACTGGCTCCGTGGTTCGCGGAACTCGAGAATAGGAAGAACAAAGGACGAAGCAACTGGGTGAGCCCGGTTCGACAACAGAATGGACCACCACGGGCCCTAATGACCAATCCAGGAGGAGAGGCAATGGACTTTGACGTAATAAGAGGAACAACCCAACGATTCCAAAGGCCATGTCAGAGGTTCAGACAAGCCTGGAGACCAATAAGGCCGAACCTCCCAAAGATAACCCCAGAATAGTTTCGGAAGTGCAGGGACCGCAATTTATGTTTCCGCTGCGGAAAAACAGGACATCAGGCGATCGAATGCCCATACAAGAATGCCAAGATTCGAGAAATGGGGAGCCAAGAATCGGAACAAATGGGGGAAGCTTTAAAGGAGAACAGTCCTGGGTAACGAGTGGTCTGAGGGACGACAAGCACGAAAAACCCACTAGCACTATAACAATATCGACGGCAACGGACTACAAGGCACAAATCAACACACCGGATAACAAGGACGACAAAGCAGCTCAGTTGATGATAAAATTAAGAATACTCCGAAAAAACGGGATCATCGAAAGCAACGGAATGGTCGATTCAGGAGCAACGCAGGACTTGATCGATAGAAAGTTCTGCAATACCCACCGGATACCCCTCATGAAAATCGACAAACTAAGAAACGTCTATGTGGTTAATGGAGGGAAGAGCAAGGTGGGCCCCATTACCCACACGGCCGAAATAGCTATGGAAACAGGATCTCATTGGAAAACGATAATATTGAAGGTGGCAAATATGGTCAAACATACTGCTATCCTGGCAATACCATGGCTAAGGAAACACCACCTCAATATCGATTGGGAAAGAAGACAGATCAACTCCGGAAGCGAGAGGTGTACCCAGGAATGCCTAAACGAATCACCAAGGATCGAGGCAGTACCTACCGGACTAGCCCGATGGGAAAACGAATACAGTCGAATCACGGAGACCAGGAGCGAAGAAGCAGACATTCGGATCCAACGGTTGGACCCCAAAGCAAAGATACCAACCAAAGGGTCGAAGGGAGCGGCTAGACATGACCTATACAGCATCCAAGAAGAAATAAGCCCGGCCAAAGGGCAAGTGGTGATAAAGACAGGAATATCACTCCGATTACCGGATAGCACCTATTGACGAATTGCCCCAAGAGGTGGATTAGCTACCAGGCATGGCCTTACCACAGGAGCATGGGTGATAGAGGCAGACTATCGCAGAGAAATCACGGTTCTCTTAATGAACCGGAAAGTAGATGACCACGAAGTCCAGAAAGGAGATTGGATTGCGCAGTTGATTGTCGAAAAGATCGACAATAGAGGATCACGAGAAGTAGGCGGCCTGGACAAAACAGGAAGACAGGATCATGGATTTGGAAGCAGTGGAAAAAACACAGGCGAAGAACCGGAAGAACGACGCATCGATATCGACTTTATATCAGCTCAGACCTTCGGAAAACTATATCAGAAAGGAGAACAAACCGGTGCTCTCAAAGGAGGTGAAAAAAGAAAAGGAAGCGACAATAGCAGAGACCTCGGCGATCAGCACCAGATTAGCGGCACAACAAGAAGAAACAAAGAAGAAAGCGACTCTGAGACAGCTGGTACCAAGCGAATACCACGACTTCTGAGACATGTGCGAACTAGGAGACAGGACAGACTTGCCCGAATACAGAGAAGAAGACCACACGATCGACCTAGAGGGCAGAGCCCCGTTCATGAAACTTGACTCCTTGCGAGAAGAACAGTTGAAGGCTCCACGAGATTACCTCCCACAGAATGTGAAGAGAGGATGGATACGGCCAAGATCGTCAGCTGCAGGAGTACCGATATTATTCGTCAAGAAGAACGACAGAAAGCACAGATTATGCATGGATTTTCGATGACTAAACGCAGGCACTAAGGAGGACCGAGATCCACTACCGCTGATCGACGAAACATTGGATAGATTGGGAAAAGCCCAATACTACAAGAAACTAGACATCAAGGATGGCTACCACAACATCAGAATATTCGAAGGAGGCGAATGGAAAATGGCATTTCGAACACAAAACCGGCTATACGAATACCTGGTAATGCCGTTTGGACTGTGCAATGCACCGGCAACATTCTAAAGATGGATCAACACCAAACTCAGCAGCGTTTTGGATATATGTTGTATCGTCTACTTAGACGATATCCTTATTGATTCAAAGACAATGGAACAACACCGGAAGGACATTCGAAACATTATGCGCGCCCTCAGGGAGGCAAAGATCAAACTAAAGCCAACGAAATGCGAATTCCATCAACAGGAAAGCGGATATTTGGGGTTTGTCATCAACCCTGATAGAATACGAACCGAGCCGGTCAAGACAGCCGCGATCGACGAACAGAAACCACCAAAGAGCCTAAAAGGAGTACAAGATTTCTTGGCCTTTTGCAACTTTTATCGTCGATTCATCGAAGGATTCAGCAGAGTTGGCGAAACCACTATACGAAATGACCAAGAAGGATACCAAATGGAACTGGGCGGATAAGAAGCAAGCAGAATTCGATAACTTGAGGAACAAACTCATCACGGCACCGATACTGCGACACTTCGATCCGAATTTGACAATCAGGATCCAGACGGACACAGCGAATTAGGTCTGCGCGGGGATCTTATCGCAGTTAGGAACCGACAAACTGTGGCACCCATGGCATTCCAATCGAAGAGGATGACCCCAGCCGAATGCAACTACGACATCCACGATAAAGAACATTTGGCGATAGTCCAGGCACTTAAGGAATGGAGGAAATACGCACTGGGAAACGAACACGATATTAGGGTGGTAACCGACCACAAAAGCCTCCTCGCCTATACCACCACCAAAGAGCTCACTCAACGACAAATGAGATGGAGTGAAACCCTATCTCAATATCACATCAAAATTGATTACCGACCGGGAAAACAAGGAGGACAACCCGACACCCTTACCAGGAGACAAGAAGACCTACCGACCAAGGAGGACAAAAGAATCCAACCAAGAAAAAGGATTTTCTTACCACAGGCAAGATACTTCAAAGATGAGAAAGAAAACAGAAGAGACGAATCCATGAACGAGCTGGAAACAACCATATTATCCAACGTCGACTACGCAGAACGGATACGAAGCAAGATGGAAAAGGATAGAGAAATACGACCAATCAGGAAGGCCTTAAACAAAAAACGAAAAGAACTGAAATGGATAGCACTCGGGATATGCGAAGAAACAGAGGGATACCTGGGGTACGATAACAAAATAATGCTTCATGATGACGAACCGCTCCCAACGGAAATCATGAGAAGAAATCACAACAAACGACAAGCGAGACATGGTGGAACGGCCAAAACTATGGAACTGATCAGGAGATCACACCAGTGGCCAACGATAAGAGCAGACATCAAGAGATATGTCGAAAACTGCAAGATATGCCAGTGGATGAAGGCAGTACATCACGCGCCATACAGATTGCTAAAACCTATCGAGCCTCCTGGAAGACCGCGGCAATCTATTGCTATGGATTTTCTAACTAGACTTCCGGAATCGAAAGGTTATGACGGAATATGGGTTGTTATTGATCATCTGACCAAAATGGCCCTCTTTATACCAAGCAGAATGGACATGGACAAACAACAATTCTTGCAGGTCTTCAAAGATCAGGTGTTCAGAATCCACGGACTACAGAAAGATATCATATCAGACAGAGTATCACTATTCACGGCAAATCTATGGAAGAAGATCGCAAGACAATGGCACATCAAAAGGAAACTCAACATGGCACTCCACTAACAGACAGACGAACAGACACAAAGGACGAATGCCATATTGGAACAATATATAAGGGTATACACGAATTATCAACGGGATGACTGGGCTGACATGCTAGCAACTGCCGAGTTCGCATACAACAACGGAAAACAAGAAACGACTAAAACAACACCCTTCTTTGCAAACTGTGGATGCGATCCAATATACGAACCGGCAAAATACGACATACCCACGCAATCAATCAAAACAAAAAACATGCGATGGTTGCATGACATATTACCAGAAGAAATATGCCTAGCACTAGAAAAACAAAAGCAATACACCGATCGACACCGAAAACCCAATCCCAACCTCCAAGTCAACGACAAGGTGTGGTTGATACCAAGGAATATACGAACAACCTGACCGTCAAGGAAACCGGATTACAAGAAATTAGGACCATTCAGAATCATCGAACACATCGGAGTAAGAGCATATTAACTCGACCTCCCACGCTTGATGAACAGCACTCTTCCTACATTCAACATCCGTCTCCTTAACCTCTACCAAGACCACGTCTTCACATCACAAAAGAAGCTTCCTCCGCCGCCCATCGAGATCAAGGGCGAAGACGAATACGAACTTGAGAAAATCATCCACTCATGACTGCAACGCAGTAAACTCTAGTCCCGAGCCAAGTGGACAGGCTACTCGGAAGAACACGATCAAGAGTCGTACTCAGCGACTAATTTCACCAACGCTCAAGATGCCATTCGGCAATTCCGCCAAAGCTACCCCGACAAGCCCGGACTTCTGCCTATGGAAGACAGAGTTTGTATCTAGGAAGAAGTCAATGATGAGGATTGGGTCCAACTCGTGGACCTACCGATCAAGAAAATGAAAGAAACGGAGGAAGAGAAAGTACACAAGTGTCTGTCATAGACACGGTGCTACGACGACGGATGCCCCACCCACTACAGGGAGAAGATGGGTACCAACTACTTTCCCAAGAAAAGAAACAGGACACCACCGGTGTCGCCTCTGCCGAACGAGAAAAACAAGATTTCGGGCACGAAATCTACTGGGAGGGGGGCCAAAAAATGCAAGATAGTCACCTGGGAACAGGACCCAGCACGGTCGCCTATCTTGTCGGCAACACAAGAGGATACGGTGGAAAGCCCACAATGGGAGCTGATCACGATCAGCCAACAAAAAACGACGGCAGAAGTAGAGATGGGACTCTATAAAAGCTAGGCTTCGATGTCGGAGCAGAAGGTGAGGGAATGGGAGAAAAAGAACGTGCAGCTGGTAAGAGCAGTGACAGCTCAATAGGTCAGGGCAAGTTTGGGGGAATACAATGTTGGGAAGACAGAATCCCAACTGAAGAGGAGGGATGCGAGGATCCGAAGGTTGGAGAACCTGCAAAAAGAAAGCAAAAGTTGGATGCGTCGCATAGGACGCAATATTCTGCAGACGGCAGGAACCGAAGTGGATGACGAGTTCCCAATGGCCTAAAGGGATGTAGGCCGTGGGGAGAGGGCAGCTATTGTCACGGTTGTGTGGCAGATAGTGGAAGGGAATGTTGGTGGCAAGTACGTGGAAGGAGACGGTTGTGGCAAGTGAGTGGAAGCAGACATTTCACCATGATGAGGGTATTGGTCATGAGGTTCTGGTTTGGTTTACTTTCACGCACATGACCTAGGCAGAGGTCATGGGGGCAGCGCACGAGGCCAAGGGGGCTGCGCAGTTTGATTTACTTTCATGCACATGGCCTATTAAGAGGTCAGGTGGTTTACGCACATGACCAATGATGCGGTCATATGATGTTTTTCATGAGTCACGATCATGACTCATAGTTGTTTTGATTTATAAGCGGGTTGAGTGAAGGACTATAAAAGGAGGCCGGTAGAGCCTGGTAGTTAGTTCTTCACGCAACCACCTATTATACTTTCTTACCTATACTATTAAGAATAGATTCTATTCTACCACTTCGCGAGTTCTACCATGATACGACTTGATTATTAGCGTTCAAGAAGGAATGTAGACAACGGTCTAAGCATAATAATCGAGGTCTTGTTAAGAAGAAAGAACGAAGCAACGACGTACTAAGGAAGAGAAGTGTCGCGTTATTATAAGGAGACTAAGAGAAAACTGTTGCCTGTTGCAGGATACATACTGACATCAGAGGATAGGTAGGATACCTAACATAGGGTCTGGTTGACCTTTCTTTCCCGCGTGCTCCTTTGAGTTCGAAATTCTACAAATTCCCCCGCCAGACTATGTACCATCTCCTTCAGAGTCTGATCTCGGGCAAAGGCCACTTGGGTTTCTTGCCTCAGGGTTCCATGTAGCCTCGTGGTTACCTCTTCATATTCCTGTTGGCGCCTCTCTTGGGCGTCTATCTTCTTTGCAACTTCCAGTAGCATCTCCTCTTGTATCCCCTTGACCTCCGCTTCTACTCCTGCCAGCTGCACCAACAGGAGTCCACTCTCGCTATCATGGACATCTTACCCTTCTGCGATTTGTTGCTGTACCTTGATTAACCTTAAGGTATTGTCCTAGGTGGCTCCCTTCAAATGTTGGAAGGCGATATTAGGTTGCTCAAGCGGGGTGTCTAGATCCTGCATGATTCGACCCAAGGTCATCCCAAGACAGGCAGCCAACATGGCAAAGTTCGCAGGGTGGTCTCCTCCTGGTTTAGGCGTGGAGGCCCTGGATATCCGATTGGTGCTTGCAACACTAGAGGATCTGTGAGTGGGGACATGGCCCCTCCGGACTGTTGGTTCCAGAGGTGTTGACGGGGAAAGACTCTATATGGCTAAATCATCGGTTCTTTCCGTCATTTCAGGTGGGGTATCCATAGGGTCTCCTGCTGTTATCCTCTTTCTTGGGTCTTGAGGTATCACAGCCATTGTGATACTTTCCAGGCAGGCTAATTCCTCTAATAGCCCTGGATGAATGATTACTGTTACTTCGTACCAGAGTTCTTGATATTTCTTAAAGCGTTTAAGGAATCGTCTGTAAGGTATCCAAGGTGGGAGGTATTCAAGTGGTGTAGGTATAAAAGGGTTGGGTTGGTCCGATTCTGGACTCAGAACCTGAATTTCCCTTTTCTCGCGGTTTAAAAGGTACTTATAGTACATATAAAGATATGTTAGGCCCAGACCACGGGAATGTCTGGCCCCCGGATAGCTGTGCCTGATTTTTTGTCTTGGGAGTACTGGGTACTGCAATGGAAAAGGTCCTCTAACACGGTAGAACTCTAGTCAAAGGTGAAGCGTGCCAGGTTCAATATATGAGGTTGAATTGATCCCTTATCGGGATCCGGAAAGTTATGGTGAACCCAGAGGGTTCTGGCGTACACTCCGCTTCGATTTCACAGAGCTCCGTATCGAAGATTTCCTCGCATGTATGAATGTAGATAGGATAGGGAGGTCCTTCGAAGATACAACCGAAGTCTGCGCTGATGGTAGAGTTTGAAGTGAACTCGTAGTTCATATAGCGAGCCTTGGTAACGGGGAACTATCCATATACTGTTCGGCAGATGCCAAACTGTAGCCTAATTCTGAGGGTCATTGGCCAAAATCTTTGTTCGGAGAATGTATCGAGGAAGGCTCATCTCGATAAAATATGTCAGATAAAGATTTAAAGTATAAATAAATTTTATATTAATAAGATCTCTTCTCCATTGCTTGGTGATGTCTGTACAGCTTGAGGAGGCACTTCCATATTGATATCCCACGGCTGGGTGTTCACGGACTACTTCTAACTACTTTACCTCCAAAGTACCACTCTAGTTTTAATAGGCAAACATCCAGAATCTTATAAGTGGGCACACCGTTAGACCTGCAAACTTGTGACATTCTTTCGCAGACACGGAATAGTATTCCTCCATTGAGATGACCGCAGTATTTGGTATACCAAACAGCGGCCTGCAACTGAGACGTCCACGTAGCCTATTATATTACCGTAGTCTTGTTGACTCTCATTCCAGTAGTCTGTTCGGTCATCGAGTGATCAGGTTCATGCCGGGCCACCTAGTGCGAATCACAAGTCCGAGTCTAACGTGTCAATGTCTTAACAGTCGAGGACTTATCTAGGTCTTCCTCTCTGATCATGCTTCCCCTTGGTCCGCTGCCCTCCACAGATGGGTCCTATTACTAGGACCTACCAACCTACAGCAGATCTCAGAAGGGTATGGGTGGATTCGGTATACCCGTCATAGCTTCTACTACGGGGACATCCTGTTAGAGTATTTCACCGAAAACGTCCTGTTGTCACGAACGTGGCTTAGCAAGGAGAGGTTTTCACATGACTCATAGTTATGAATCATAGGTATGTTGTGTTTCGCACATGGCCTCATTAGAGGTGATGGGTTTCGCACATATGACCACTTTGGTCATATGATATGGTTATGATGATATGTTATGTTTCGCACATGACCTCGGTTAGAGGTCAGGGGTTTTGCGCATGTGACCATATTGGTCAGATGCCTAGTTTATGATGTTTTTATGTGACTCACAGTGGTGAGTCATATGTGGCGTGTGACTTGGGGATGAGTCACAAGGGCGTGAAGGGCAACTATATAAGGAGGATATTAGGTCCGTGGAGATAGGCCATCCTCCGTCTCCTCTACACACCCGGCGATTGAAATCAACCCTCCGGGCTTGATCTTCACGAACCACCATCCACCCCCCCCTCTCCTCCCACGATGGCTTCGGCCTAGGAGTGACGGC
>JACCEG010000129.1:224549-237980 GCA_014065205.1 Tuber brumale
TCGCTTCCCATGCTTCAGACGGCTGGGAACACGGTTTCTGCGGTACGCGAGGACTACTCTTTAGGCCTGATGGTCGACCTCGCTCCTCTCCTTCCTTGGGGACCTCTCTTCTTCGTTTCCGTTTGGCGTTGGCTGTGGTGGACGCCTGTCTCCCTGTGTGCACGAGCACCGTGGGGGAACGCCTCCGCTAGTAACTTCGTGGCCTGTCTCGCTTGGAGATTTGGCCATACCCTCCTAGTCTTACGGTTCAAGTTGGGACTACTCTTGCTGGAGACCGCCTAGACAGACACGAACACGATTACCGATAATCGACACTGTCGCGTTCGGTTTCTGGCCCGGTCTGGCGTTCGGATGGGCTTGCACCCTACTGCTACACCCTCCCTCGGCTAGCACCCTACTGCTCCACCCTCTCTCGCCGCAGCCCACAGGCGGCTCCCTTTCTCGGTTACGTCGCGTTCTGGGATAACTTCTACGGTTTTCTGCTTCCCGCGCATATCTCTGGCTTGGTTGTTGTGGGGCTCACCCTGGTGCGAGTTTTCTTTTGTTCTTTCTTGAGATGTCCTGGGCGGTTACCTTCTTATGTTTTCCTGCTTTCTTCTCAGCTAGACTTCTTCTATTCTCTGAGTTCGCTTGAGACGTAGGGACGGGTTTTTCTTTGGGGCGAGATGTGCGGTTGGGCCCATACAAGAGGGTCTTGGAGATACGGTCGCGCTAGTTGGGAGGGGGAATGGGGATTGTTTATGCCATAGCTAGCGCTGCATGCAGGTTCTTGTACCTTAAATAACAACGAATACATGATGATGAAAAAAAAAAAAAAGTGAAAAAAAGAAAAGAAAAGTCCGAGGAGATAGGCCACGCTCCGCTTCCGCTATTTTCCCCCCCCTACATTTCCTCCTCACTTCTCAACACCATCAGCGTCCGCTGTGCCCACAAGATCGTACTACTCCCAGAAGCCTTTTGGGCGGGGCCTAACTCCCTAGTCAGTAATGGCCTCGACCTCAGTCCCCCTCCCCCCCTCGGAGCATTCCTCGATAGCAGGGATTCGCCCACATGTCCCCCTGCTGCCCGCACTGCTAGAGAATGCTACGACAGATGCGATTGTATTCCCACAGCTCTTCCCCCCGATAAGCTCAAGAGAACTAGGCGACCTCTCACCAGGCGAAGCCGTTATTGTTCCCCTCCTATGCACCTCACTCCTGGCGTCCAAGGCCCTATCCACTCAGATAGACGAACTCGCGATTCAGGTCGCAAGACTGTCCGGCCAGATCGACGACCTTCACACACGCAAGGCCAAACCCTCTGCGCCCCCCCAGCCCCCTCCTCTGAATCCGCTACGGCAGCATCACTATCCGCCCTCCAAGTCTCAGTCAGGGACCTAGCGTCTCATCTGACCACCACCCTCCCCCAGCAGCAACGCCACCAACAGCCCCCACCCCAACAAAACGCACCCATGCAGGCCGCGACAATAGCGGCTCGGGTGGCCCCATCCAGAAAAGGTAAGGAGAGAGCACCGGCCGACTCCGAACCCCCCCTTGCCAATGAGCTCACCCAACGCTACGAAGGTGGGGGTGACGCAGACTTTCCCTCCTATAGCACCAAAGACCAGAAGTGGTATGGCAACCCTGCTGCCTACGCGGCTAAGTTCCCTCGCTCCTGGGAGGCTCAGGCCTTCCAGGATGGGAAGTACCCCCCTGTCTCCGAGTTCCACCCAGCCCCTAAATAGTCGGCCCAACCCGGCCCCTCCTCCTACGCTCAGGCCGCTTCTTCAGGACAGAAGAGGATGGGCAAGTCAAGGAATGGAACGAACACCCCGCCTGCTGCCCAGGTTGCGTCTGGTACGGCCGAGCCCACCCGTCTAAGGGGCCCCAGAGCCTTCCAGCAGCTGAGAGACGTTTCTTCGCCCCCCGCTCGTCCCCCTTCCCCCACTACCAGGCCGAACTCATTGCTGCCTCCTTCCCCGACACCGCCGCCTCAGTCTTAAGAGAGGCCGGCTGCAATCTCCCCCTATCCTTCTCTGCCCGGGTAAACGACAGAGGAGCGCTTACTCTTCTCGCCCTTTCGCCTTCTGTCCCCTCTACCTCATACGCCCCCTACTACAACGCACTCTCTGCAAAGTTAAACCAATCCTTCCCTGTCAGTAAATTGCCCTGGCTCCCCTTCCGCCCAGCACCAAACGAAGTGCAACTCGCTGTTCACTCCCTTCCCGTTGCATACCTCCCCGAAGACGACGACAACCTGTTCCAGTCTCTGTCAAACACAATCCTCAACGTCAAGAACGTCCAGATCCTCTTTGCCCGATACCTCAACCCCGACCGCAGTTCCCGAGTCCAAAAAAAGGCGACCTCAGTTGTGGTCACAGTGGCCCCGGGGAATGAGGCCACAATGTTGGGCAACTCTTACCTTTTCTCCTCTCGATGCAAGATCGAGCAGGCATACTCGGCTAATGGCCTCACTCAATGCCGTAACTGTCATGAATACGGCCACCACTCCGCTAGATGCAAGGTTGACCATCCGGTCTGTCCCATCTGCGCCCTCTCCCACAGATAACAGGCACACAGAAGCCAGAACCCTACCTGCCCGAAGGGCGGTAACCTCAGAGCAGTCGCCAACTGGTGCCCAACCTCTCCCCCACTCTGCGCCGTCTGCAAGGGCCCCCACCCGGCTTTCGTTCGAGAGTGCCCATCGAGACCCGCCCCCCCTGCTCTCCGTAGGGAATCCCCTTTCTCGCAGGATGAGGAAGGAATGGACACGACGAACGACTCCGGCGAGGGTCCTTCAACTGGTGCACGACCCCTTCTACCCAGCATCGATTTTGAAACACCGCGTCCTAGGAGGGGTGATGCCCCCCCGTCACGTCCCCCCACAAGCGTTCCGAAACCCCAAGGAGGCGCCCGGTCCAACCCCGCATGGCAGGCGACTCCCACTCCTATCCCACAGCCTGAGACGCCAGAAGGCGTGTAATGGTTGGTCGCACCTCTCCTGTTAGTTCCGTGCTGGCGACGGGCTCCGATAATTCAATATCCGTTCTACAACACAACTGCTTGGGAAGCTGGGATGTGTTTCTTCTCTTGTTTAATTCTTTTTCACTATTAGCCTCCCCCCCCACTCTTGTTGCTCTTCAAGACCCCCCAATGTATAGGGGCAAGCCCCCCGCGTTCGCGAACTTTAAGCCTCTTTTGCCCCCCTGCCCTAAAGGCGGCAAGCCCAGAGTGGCGTGCTACCTCAACCTTCCCTCCACACGACAGTTTTCAGTTCTTCCCGTTTTTTCCCAGGCAAGAGACTGGATGGCGGTGGACCTCTTCTCCTCAGCTGGATTTTTTGATTCCTTTACAACTAAGTTCCAGGTGATCAACCTCTACAGTACTTGGGATGGTTCCCCCTTTAAAAGGACCATCTCGCCTGGCGATGCATTCCCCCACACGTCCTCCCCCACGCTGGTCGTTGGAGACTTCAACATCCACCACCCCTCCGCTGACCCAGGTCGTCTCTTCTCGATCCAAGACCTTGGCACATCATCTCCTTTCTTCGAAAAGGCCGCCGAGCAAGGCTTCTGCCTATTAAACACACCAGGCGCCCTCACCTACTTTCCTTTCGACACAAACCTCCGCCCGTCAGTGATAGACATGGCATTCGCTAATGCCCCCCTTCCGCCCAACTTCCGATCTTGGAGCACCCCTCTTCCCCCAACAGGTTCCGACCATGTCCCAATTGTTATCTCACTATCTGAGCCCTTGGCCCGCCCCCCGCCCCCTGCTCCGTCCTGGACAAAGACCGACTGGCCTGCACTCGAGGACGGCCTAAAATCAATGCAGTTTACCCCCCCACCCCCCCTTCCTACGCCACGCACATTGTCATTATGGTTCGACAGGGCCTTAGATAGGCTACCATCAAGGCTTAAAAGCCACACCCCCGACAAAAGGCCCCCCTGCAGGTCGAAGCCCTGGTGGGCCCCTGAACTAACGGCTCCGAGATCAGCCTTCCACTCAACCGTCCGCTCAGCCAGAAGAGACCCCCTCCCCTCGTCCCAGGAAATATGCAGTAAGGCACACCTCCTATATTTCAAGGCCATCAAGAAGGCCAAGAATGACTACTGGAAGAACTTCCTGCAGACAGCGAACCCCCAGACCCTCAGGACGGAGAAAAGGTTTGCATTCGGCAAACCGCCCGACAGGTTCCCCCAAATTCCGGGTGCGGAAAGACCCGAAGAAATCAACCAAGCCCTCCTTGATCACTTCTTCCCCGAGAAGAGATCCTCCCCGCCCCCCAGAATCCTCCGGGAGTTTAAAGACATTCCACAGCTGTCGGCAGAAGAAATTTCAGCGGCCCTCCGGAAGTCCTCCTCGTCCTCTGCCCCCGTGCCGGACCAGATCCCTTACTCGGTCTGGAATAAGGTCTACTCGACAAACCCACACATTCTCACCTCCCTCTTGGGCCTCCTGGTCAGGTATGGGCACCACCCCCCCTCACTGAAGAAAGCAAATGGCATTGTCCTAGACAAGCCTGGAAAACCCTCCTATGACACCCCTGCGTCCTTTCATATCATCGTCCTACGAGAGACTGTCTCGAAGATCCCGGAAAGGGTGATGGCAAACCGACTCTCAGCCCTGGCCCGCTTCCTGGGCCGGCTCTCCCCAAACCAGACTGGCTCCCTCCCTGGTCTGAGCACCTTCGACGCAGCGACTACCCTCTCTCACGAGGTCCAGCTATTCATGCGCCCTAAGCTCAAGGTCTCGACCCTCTTCCTCGACATCAAAGGTGGCTTCGATAATGTCTCGGCCCCGCTGCTCTGTGAAAGACTAGCTGCCAAAGCGGTCAACCCCTACTGGGTCTCGTGGATAAGATCTTTCCTCCATGGCCGCTCGTGCCGCCTGGTATTCCAAGGTGGACCGCAAGTTTTCTCGCCTGTCTCGGTTGGTACCCCTCAAGGATCCCCGATCTCCCCCCTCCTCTTCGTGATTTACGTCTCTACACTCCGCTTCCCGGTCCCCAGAGGCCTCATCCTCTCCTACGTGGACGACTTCGCAGTCAGGGTAGCCTCAGGGTCTTACCGGAGGAATATCCACAGACTGCAAGGCATAACCAAGGTCCTTCAGCGTAAGGCTGATAGGCTGGGGGTGTCCTTCTCGATCCCAAAAACAGAGCTCATGCACTGGGAGACCCCCTCCCAGAAGGTCCCCCCACCCCCTATCCCGGTCCGTCTGGATGACCTAGTTTTTCGCCCCTCTAAACTGATACGTTGGCTCGGATAATGGTTTGAACCCTCTTCCACTTCGGGTACGCGAGGTACCACGTCCCACTTCGTCAGAAGACTCGGCCTGGCCCAAGGTGCCTTCGCCACCATCAAAAGACTCACAAGGCCCGGAAAAGGCGTTCCTCCCTTCCTATGCAACCGCCTGGCCTCAGCCCTGATCTCACCCATCCTCCTTTACGGCGCCGACCTGTTCTCCCCAAGTCTCACCCTCCTCGACCGCATGTCGGTGTTCTGGAGGTCCGTCCAGAGATGGGTCACAAACTGTTTCTCCTCGACACCGCTCGGCATCCTTGCATGCGAGTCGGGCCTGCCCCCAATGCCCCTCCTCATACGTCATCGCCAAAGGCTTGCAGCCGTTAGACTCGTCTGCCTCCCGCCGGAGGCAAACCCTGCAACTGCCAGGCTCCACCCAACCTTCCCGTCCTCATCCCCCTTCAGGGCCATTGACGACCACCACCACCACACGTGAGGCCTGACATCGGTCTATGCTCCCCTATCAGGGCGATCAGCTGTCCCCTCCCCGCCTATAAGAAAACACCTTCCGATAGATGCTATTGCTCACCGCACCCTCCCCTTCATCCCCGCGTCTGGCCCCCTCCCACTGGCCACCCCCGACCTCCTGCCACCAGCCTATCCCCCGATGGACGCCCCCCCCTACAAATCAATCAAACTGAAAGTGAGATCCGCGCTGGTCAAGGACTGGAATGACCAATTCCTCCTACCGCCTTCCTACCCCTACCCGGTGTCCCTAACGCCCCACCCCTTCATGGGGCTGGGAAGGTTCATGGCGGGCAGGATCCACCAAATGCGCTCAGGCAAAGGTTACATAGCTGCCCACCCGTCATGGTTCACCGAAGACCCCTCTCCTCTCTGCCCGCTTCGTAAGGAAGCCGAGGAGGACTTCACCGATGCCATCCTGACCTGCGAGTCCCATAAGGAACCTCGCAAGCGCCACCTCCAAGGCCTCACGTCGTTAGATCAGAACAGCCGCCTCTGCTCGAACCCCACCGCAGTCGTCTCTCGCGCCAGATATATAAACATCACGGCGACAGGGTTCCCACCTGGCATGCCCCCTGCGGAGCGGGACCCCGAAGTGCACCCCGGTGCAGAGATGCCCGCCCTACCGATCCACGGTTTCGCCCCCTGTGGGAGCTCGACCTCCGTTTAGTGCTTGCTTCTTGTTCGCTTGAGGATTATTTTTCATTATGATTATGTTTTTGTTTGTTTTATTTCCTCAGGGATTTTGAGTCGACTGTCGGACACACGTAGGAGGATTTTATATTTTGGTGTGAATATTTCTTTTGTTTTGCGGGAGTTTTCTTTCAGATTAAGGTTTTGTTTATGCCATAGCTAGCCCTGCATGCAAGTTCTTGTACCATAAATCAATGAATACATGAAGATAAAAAAAAAGAAAAAAAAGAAGAAAGTCCGCGGAGATAGGCCATCCTCCGTCTCCTCTACACAACCGGCGATTGAAATCAACCCTCAACGCTGTAACCGGTACTGGTTACTGGTTTAGGATTTTCATATATCAGTTGATATTGTTTGAGTTTTGAATATGTTTCAGGAAACGAGGTGTGCCTCTAGCCTGATAGTATAGGGTTTGATACTCTATATGTTTTATGTTTGGTTTCGAGTATCGGTTTGATACTCTATATGTTTTATGTTTGGTTTCGAGTATCGGTTTGATACTCTATATGTTTTATGTTTGGTTTCGAGTATCGGTTTGATACTCTATATGTTTTATGTTTGGTTTCGAGTATCGGTTTGATACTCTATATGTTTTATGTTTGGTTTCGAGTATCGGTTTGATACTCTATATGTTTTATGTTTGGTTTCGAGTATCGGTTTGATACTCTATATGTTTTATGTTTGGTTTCGAGTATCGGTTTGATACTCTATATGTTTTATGTTTGGTTTCGAGTATCGGTTTGATACTCTATATGTTTTATGTTTGGTTTCGAGTATCGGTTTGATACTCTATATGTTTTATGTTTGGTTTCGAGTATCGGTTTGATACTCTATATGTTTTATGTTTGGTTTCGAGTATCGGTTTGATACTCTATATGTTTTATGTTTGGTTTCGAGTATCGGTTTGATACTCTATATGTTTTATGTTTGGTTTCGAGTATCGGTTTGATACTCTATATGTTTTATGTTTGGTTTCGAGTATCGGTTTGATACTCTATATGTTTTATGTTTGGTTTCGAGTATCGGTTTGATACTCTATATGTTTTATGTTTGGTTTCGAGTATCGGTTTGATACTCTATATGTTTTATGTTTGGTTTCGAGTATCGGTTTGATACTCTATATGTTTTATGTTTGGTTTCGAGTATCGGTTTGATACTCTATATGTTTTATGTTTGGTTTCGAGTATCGGTTTGATACTCTATATGTTTTATGTTTGGTTTCGAGTATCGGTTTGATACTCTATATGTTTTATGTTTGGTTTCGAGTATCGGTTTGATACTCTATATGTTTTATGTTTGGTTTCGAGTATCGGTTTGATACTCTATATGTTTTATGTTTGGTTTCGAGTATCGGTTTGATACTCTATATGTTTTATGTTTGGTTTCGAGTATCGGTTTGATACTCTATATGTTTTATGTTTGGTTTCGAGTATCGGTTTGATACTCTATATGTTTTATGTTTGGTTTCGAGTATCGGTTTGATACTCTATATGTTTTATGTTTGGTTTCGAGTATCGGTTTGATACTCTATATGTTTTATGTTTGGTTTCGAGTATCGGTTTGATACTCTATATGTTTTATGTTTGGTTTCGAGTATCGGTTTGATACTCTATATGTTTTATGTTTGGTTTCGAGTATCGGTTTGATACTCTATATGTTTTATGTTTGGTTTCGAGTATCGGTTTGATACTCTATATGTTTTATGTTTGGTTTCGAGTATCGGTTTGATACTCTATATGTTTTATGTTTGGTTTCGAGTATCGGTTTGATACTCTATATGTTTTATGTTTGGTTTCGAGTATCGGTTTGATACTCTATATGTTTTATGTTTGGTTTCGAGTATCGGTTTGATACTCTATATGTTTTATGTTTGGTTTCGAGTATCGGTTTGATACTCTATATGTTTTATGTTTGGTTTCGAGTATCGGTTTGATACTCTATATGTTTTATGTTTGGTTTCGAGTATCGGTTTGATACTCTATATGTTTTATGTTTGGTTTCGAGTATCGGTTTGATACTCTATATGTTTTATGTTTGGTTTCGAGTATCGGTTTGATACTCTATATGTTTTATGTTTGGTTTCGAGTATCGGTTTGATACTCTATATGTTTTATGTTTGGTTTCGAGTATCGGTTTGATACTCTATATGTTTTATGTTTGGTTTCGAGTATCGGTTTGATACTCTATATGTTTTATGTTTGGTTTCGAGTATCGGTTTGATACTCTATATGTTTTATGTTTGGTTTCGAGTATCGGTTTGATACTCTATATGTTTTATGTTTGGTTTCGAGTATCGGTTTGATACTCTATATGTTTTATGTTTGGTTTCGAGTATCGGTTTGATACTCTATATGTTTTATGTTTGGTTTCGAGTATCGGTTTGATACTCTATATGTTTTATGTTTGGTTTCGAGTATCGGTTTGATACTCTATATGTTTTATGTTTGGTTTCGAGTATCGGTTTGATACTCTATATGTTTTATGTTTGGTTTCGAGTATCGGTTTGATACTCTATATGTTTTATGTTTGGTTTCGAGTATCGGTTTGATACTCTATATGTTTTATGTTTGGTTTCGAGTATCGGTTTGATACTCTATATGTTTTATGTTTGGTTTCGAGTATCGGTTTGATACTCTATATGTTTTATGTTTGGTTTCGAGTATCGGTTTGATACTCTATATGTTTTATGTTTGGTTTCGAGTATCGGTTTGATACTCTATATGTTTTATGTTTGGTTTCGAGTATCGGTTTGATACTCTATATGTTTTATGTTTGGTTTCGAGTATCGGTTTGATACTCTATATGTTTTATGTTTGGTTTCGAGTATCGGTTTGATACTCTATATGTTTTATGTTTGGTTTCGAGTATCGGTTTGATACTCTATATGTTTTATGTTTGGTTTCGAGTATCGGTTTGATACTCTATATGTTTTATGTTTGGTTTCGAGTATCGGTTTGATACTCTATATGTTTTATGTTTGGTTTCGAGTATCGGTTTGATACTCTATATGTTTTATGTTTGGTTTCGAGTATCGGTTTGATACTCTATATGTTTTATGTTTGGTTTCGAGTATCGGTTTGATACTCTATATGTTTTATGTTTGGTTTCGAGTATCGGTTTGATACTCTATATGTTTTATGTTTGGTTTCGAGTATCGGTTTGATACTCTATATGTTTTATGTTTGGTTTCGAGTATCGGTTTGATACTCTATATGTTTTATGTTTGGTTTCGAGTATCGGTTTGATACTCTATATGTTTTATGTTTGGTTTCGAGTATCGGTTTGATACTCTATATGTTTTATGTTTGGTTTCGAGTATCGGTTTGATACTCTATATGTTTTATGTTTGGTTTCGAGTATCGGTTTGATACTCTATATGTTTTATGTTTGGTTTCGAGTATCGGTTTGATACTCTATATGTTTTATGTTTGGTTTCGAGTATCGGTTTGATACTCTATATGTTTTATGTTTGGTTTCAAGGCTACCGTTTTGGAGTCTATTATGTTATGAGAACAAGGCTCTCGGTAGCCTAGGAAGTGTATTTAAGAACTGCTACTCTTTCCGTTAGAAGGAGTAGACTTCGGCAGACAGAATTTTCAATATACTTGGTTGAACAGTTACTTTCTTCAGTTCGTTTCAAGAATCTTTAGTTTAAGACCTACCAACCATCTCGGAGACTTCAGTAGTTGCGATACAGTAAGAAGTCTATTCAACAACCTTGGCTAAAGCCTCCGGACTTTGATTCGCTAGTTACCACCTTGGTACAGAACAAAGCCCGTTAACCCTACGATTACCGCATCTCCCGAGAGGCGGTTACAAACGCTAGGTACTCACGAACCATCCACCCCCCCTCTCCTCCCACGATTGCTGCGGCCTAGGAGTAACAGCCGCCTCCCCCCTGTTCCCACTGCCATCGCTTGCTCTCTTACGCGGCGTGGCTTTCCTCCCTCTGGGTTCCGGTACTGCTTTTCTGCTGCCCGTTCTCGCCCCTTTCCTCGCTTAGCGAGGCCCCTCCTCAAGGTCGGCGACCGCGCGCTTCCCATGCTTCAGAGGGCTGGGAACACGGTTTCTGTGGTATGCGAGGACTACTCTTTAGGCCTAATGGTCAACGTCGCTCCTCTCCTTCCTTGGGAACCTCTCTTCTTCGCTTCCATTTGGTGGTGGCTGTGGTGGACGCCTGTCTCCCTGTGTGCACGAGCACCGTGGGGGAACGCCTCCGCTAGTAACTTCGTGGCCTGTCTCGCTTGGAGATTTGGCCATACCCTCCTAGTCTTACGGTTCAAGTTGGGACTACTCTTGTTAGAGACCGCTTAGCAAGACACCAACACGATTGCCGATAATCGACACGGTCGCGTTCGGTTTCTGGCCCGTTCTGGCAGTTGGATTGGCTTGCACCCTACTGCTACACGCTCCCTCGGCTAGCACCCTACTGCTCCACCCTCTCTTGCCGCAGCCAACAGGCGGCTCCCTTTCTCGGTTACGTCGTGTTCCGGGATAACTTCTACGGTTTTCTGCGGCCAGCGCATATCTCTGGCTTGGTTGTTGTGGGACTCACCCTGGTGCGAGTTTTCTTTTCTTCTTTTTTTGAGATGTCCCGGGTGGTTACCCTCTTATGTTTTCCTGCTTTCTTCTTAGTTAGGCTTCTCCTTTTCTCTGAGTTCGCTTGCGAGGTAGGGACGGGTTTTTCTTTGGGGCGAGATGTGCGGCTAGGCCCATACCAGAGGGTCTTGAAGATACGGTCGGGCCAGTTGTGAGGGCGAATGGGGATTGTTTATGCCATACCTAGCGCTGCATGCAAGTTCTTGTACCCTAAATAATAACGAATACATGAAAAAAAAAGAAATTGGCAAAAAAGAAAAGTCTGCGGAGACAGGCATCCTCCGTCTCCTCTACACACCCGGCGATTGAAATCAACCCTCCATGCTAGGTATTCACGAACCTTCCAAACCCCCTCTCCTCCCACGATGGCTTCGGCCTAGGAGTGACGGCCATCTCCCTCTTCTCCTCACTGCCCGCTTCTGCCCTTTTACGCGTGGAGGCTTTCCTCCCTCTGGGTTCTGGTACTCCCTTTCTGCTACCCGTTCTCGCCCCTCTCCTCGCTTAGCGAGGCCCCTCCTCACGGTTGGCGACCGCTCGCTTCCCACACTTCAGACGGCTGGGAACACGGTTTCTGCAGTACGCGAGGACTGCTCTTTAGGCCTCATGATCGACCTCGCTCCTCTCCTTCCTTGGGAACCTCTCTTCTTCATTTCCCTTTGGCATTGGCTGTGGTGAATGCCTGTCTCCCTGTGTGCACGAGCATTGTGGGGGAACGCCTCGGCTACTAATGTCGGGGCCTGTCTCGCTTGGAGACTTGGCCATACCCTCCTAGTCTTACTGTACAAGTTGCGACTAGTCTTGTTAGAGACCGCCTAGCGAGACACGAACACGATTACCGATAGTCGACACGGTCGCGCGCGGTTTCTGGCCCGTTCTGGCGGTTGGATCGGCTTGCACCCTACTGCTACACCCGCCCTCGGGTAGCACCCTACTGCTCCACCCTCTCTCGCCGCAGCCGACATGCGGCTCAGTTTCTCGGTTGCGTCGCGTTCTGGGATAACTTCTGCGGTTTTCTGCTGCGCGCGCGTATCTCTAGCTTGGTTGTTGTGGGACTCACCCTGGTACGAGGTTTCTTTTGTTCTTTTTTGAGATGTCCCGGGCGGTTACCTTCTTATGTTTTCCTGCTTTCTTCTTAGTTAGGCTTCTCCTATTCTCTGAGTTCGCTTGCGAGGTAGGGACGCGTTTTTCTTTGGGGCGAGATGTACGGTTAGGCCCATACCAGAGGGTCTGGGAGATACGGTCGGGCCAGGCGGGAGGAGGAATGGGCATTGTTTATGCCATAGCTAGCGCTGCATGCAAGTTCTTGTACCCTAAATAACAACGAATACATGATGATAAAAAAAAAAATAAAAATAAAAAAGAAAATAGTCCGCGCAGATAGGCCATCCACCGTCTCCTCTACAGACCCGGCGATTGCAATCAACCCGCAACGCTAGGTATTCACGAACCATCCACCCCCCCTCTGCTCCCACGATGGCTTCGGCCTAGGCGTGACAGCCATCTCCCTCCCCTCGTCACTGCCCTCTTCTGCTCTTTCACGGGTCGCTGCTTTTCTCCCTCTGAGTTCCGGTACTCCCTTTCTGCTGCCCGTTCTCGCCCCCTCTCCTCGCTTAGCGAGGCCGCTCCACACGGTCGGCGACGGTTCGCTTCCCATGCTTCAGACGGCTGGGAACACTGTTTGCGGTACGCGAGGACACCTCAACAGGCCCACGGGTCGACCTCACCATTTCCCACAGTTGGCTCAAGCGGTGGTATCCCATCCACTAAGTGACACTATCTCTCTGACAACAAGGGACTACATGAGAGACGCGGCAAAACGCCTGCCTTCTGATGCTGGGGACCGCCTAGTCAAACAGGAACACGATTAGCGAGAGTTGACACGGTCGCGTTCGGTTTCCTTCCTGCGCCGTCGGATGTATCGGCTTGCACCCTACTGCTACTCCCTCCCACGGCTAGCACCCTACTGCTCCACCCTCTCCCTGCCGCAGCCCACAGGCGGCCCACTTTCTCGGTTACGTCGCGTTGCGGGATAACTTCTACAGTTTTCTGCTGCCAGCGCGTCTCTCTGGCTTGGTTGTTGTGGGATTTACCCTGGTGCGATTTTTCCTTTGTTCTTTTTTGAGATGTTCCGGGTGGTTACCGGCCTATGTTTTCCTGCTTTCTTCTTAGTTAGGCTTCTCCTATTCTCTGAGTTCGTTTGTGAGGTAGGGACGGGTTTTTCTTGGGGGAGAGATGTGCGGTTAGGCCCATACCAGAGGGTCCTGGGGGTACGGTCGGGCCAGTCGGAAGGAGGAATGCGGATTGTTTATGCCACAGCTAGCGCTGAATGCAAGTTCTTATACCCTAAATAACAACGAATACATGAAGATAAAAAAAAAAAAAGAAAAAAA
>JACCEG010000129.1:245758-258535 GCA_014065205.1 Tuber brumale
ATATAGAGTATCAAACCGATACTCGAAACCAAACATAAAACATATAGAGTATCAAACCCTATACTATCAGGCTAGAGGCACACCTCGTTTCCTGAAACATATTCAAAACTCAAACAGTATCAACTGGTACATGAAAATCGTAAACCAGTAACCAGTACCGGTTACACCCCGAAAACAAAATAAAACCCTTATTTCAAAAAGAAGAATTCCTAATCCTGGCTATCATAATCAAAATTCAAATAAGGATCCCAAAAACCTCTATCAACCGGGGGTACATTTTGATAGCTCTCAAAGCCATCCTTAGTAGGAGAATAACACATAGGAATAAACCCAGAAAATACCGTATGAAACTCATCTCCTGGCATGTTATTTGTCCACCATGCCTGAACTAATTCGATCGCATGTTCTAATCCTTCCACCGGTTCCCAACTATTCTCGCTTGCGGGATATCCTTTCCAACTAACCAAAAATTGTCCCTTTCCATATTGTTCCCTGTAATCGATAACTGATTGAACCTCTCATTCTTGTTCTTCGTTGATGAGAATTGGTGCCGGCTTTGCAAATGCTCGCCCTGGAAATCGGAAATCGTCGTTAGGGTGGTAAGGTTTGACTATTGAGCAGTGGAAAACTCTTATCTTCCTTCGATACATTCTAGCATCCATGCTAACTGTATAGTTCTGGGTGTGTTCGTCAAATTCGAGTACTGTAAAAGGGCCTCGCCAGCGTGGCTGCAATTTCCGAGATCTGCCAGATTCCGTTGCAAACTGTTCTCCAAAAACCATAATCCTTTCCCCAATCTCGACAGGTTTGTGTGGGTTCCTCCTCTTAATCGCTACTCAGTTCTCTCTTGCTCTAGCCAACCTTTACGCTAGGAATGCCGCATTTCTGATCTCCTGGTGTCGCTTGTAGTAATCATCGGATGCGGGTAATATTGTCGCATTGACTTTATAGGTATCGAGCAGTTGGTATTATCGGCCATACACAGCCTTGTATGGAGACATTCCAATGGTGTCAGAATGACCTGCATTGGAGTAAGCTGTCACTTCAGGGAGGGAGGTAAGCCAGTTGGTCTGGCGGGTGTTCACAACATTCGTTGGTGCCATTTTCAGTTCTTGAATCTTCCTTTCTGCTTGTCCATTGGTCTGGTGGTGGCCAGGCGTAGCCATAATGTGTAACCGCCTCTCGAGAGATGCGGTAATCGTAGGGTTAACCGGCTTCATTCTGTACCAAGGCGGTAACTAGCGAATCAAAGTCCGGAGGCTTTAGCCAAGGTTGTTGAATAGACTTCTTACTGTATCGCAACTACTGAAGTCTCCTAGATGTTTGGTAGGTTTTAAACTAAAGATTGTTGAAGCGAACTGAAGAGAGTAACTGTTCAACCAAGTATATTGAAAACTCTGTCTGCCGAAGTCTGCTCCTTCTAACGAGAAAAATAGCAGTTCTTAAATACATTTCCTAGGCTACCAAGAGCCTTGTTCGCATAACATAATAGACTCCAAAACGGTAGCCTTGAAACCAAACATAAAACATATAGAGTATCAAACCGATACTCGAAACCAAACATAAAACATATAGAGTATCAAACCCTATACTATCAGGCTAGAGGCACACCTCGTTTCCTGAAACATATTCAAAACTCAAACAATATCAACTGATATATGAAAATCCTAAACCAGTAACCAGTACCGGTTACACCCCGAAAACAAAATAAAACCCTTATTTCAAAACATAACAAAAAAATCCTCAATCTTCGCTATCATAATCAGAATTCAAATAAGGATCCCAAAAACCTTTATCAACCGGGGGTACATTTTGATAGCTCTCAAAGCCATCCTTAGTAGGAGAATAACACATAGGAATAAATCCAGAAAATACCGTAGGAAACTCATCTCCTGGCATGTTATCTGTCCACCATGCCTGAACTAATTCCATCGCGTGTTCTAATCCTTCCACTGGCTCCCAACTATTCTCGCTCGCTGGGTATCCCTTCCAGCTAACTAAAAACTGTCCCTTTCCATATCGTTCCCTGTAATCGATGACTGATTGAACTTCCCATTCTTGTTCTTCGTTGATGAGGATGGGTGCTGGCTTTGCAAATGTTCGTCCTGGAAATCGGAAATCGTCGTTAGGGTGATAAGGTTTGACTACTGAGCAATGGAAAACTCCTTTCTTTCTTCGGTACATTCTAGCATCCATGCTAACCGTATAGTTCTGGGTGTGTTCGTCAAATTCGAGTACTGTAAAAGGGCCTCGCCAGCGTGGCTGCAATTTCCGAGATCTGCCGGATTCTGTTGCAAACTGGTCTCCAAAAACCATAATTCTTTCCCCAATCTCGACAGGTTTGTGTGAGTTCCTCCTCTTAATTGCCACTCTGTTTGCTCTTGCTCTAGCCAACCGTAACGCTTGGTATGCCGCATTTCTGATTTCCTGGTGTCGATTGTAGTAATCATCGGATGCGGGTACTGTGGTAGCATTGACTTTATAGGTATCGAGTAGTTGGTATTCTCGTCCATACACAGCTTTGTATGGTGACATTCCAATAGTATCGGAGTGACCTGCATTGGAGTAAGCTGTTACTTCAGGGAGGGAGGTGAGCCAGTTGGTCTGGCGGGCATTTACAACATTCCTTAATGCTGTTTTCAGTTCTCGAATCTTCCTTTCTGCTTGTCCATTGGTCTGGTGGTGGCCAGGCGTAGCCATAATGTGTTCGATTCCTATTGTCCTTAGGGTTTGTTTCCAAAACCGGGAGGTGAATCGAGGATCAGCATCGCTAACAATCGACGTAGGTATTCCATGAGGGGTGAAAATATGGTGACGGAGTAACTCCATAGTCGCCATCGCAGTAGCGTTTACTGATGTTGGTATCAACCAGCTGAATCCAACCGCTCTATCCACCACCACCAATACTGAATCATATCCTTTCAGTTTCGTAAATGGACCCATGAAGTCGATAGCATAGCTTGAAAATATCTCAGAGGGAAAAGGAAGCGACATGGTGTTGCCAGTGGGTAATGTAGTCCTTTCCCGATTCAGTTGACATATGTCACATTGCTGGACATAGTCTTTGAAATCCTTCCTCATCTCCGGCCAGTAGATGTATTCTGTTGCGTACCGGAGGTTTCGATCAGCGCTATGGTGTCCCTTATTATGTATTTCTCCTATCATCAGTTCCCTTAGTGTTTCTCCATTCACTCCATGACCTTTTGGAACGTAAAGGCAATCTTCTCCTCCTCTTGTAGTAGCGTAGAGTAGACCATTACGTATTCGGTAATGTTGCATCGTTCCGTTTCGTGAAGTGAGGTTGGAATCCTTTGCTAACTGATAGATAGGGTCGTTTCTATATCCTTTAACCATCTGTTCCCTCCAAATATTCTTCATATCATCCACTGCTTGGATAATATCCCTTTCGTCCACCACTTTTTCTAATACCGTTACCTCCTCCTCCTCTTCAGGTGTTTCATACACTTTGTAGAGTTCGCGCTTCTCGTGAGGTAGGGAGGGTGGTTCTACTATCGGAACCTCATTCAGGTATGCGAGGGGTCCTCCATAGAGGGGCTCATTGTGGTGGTGTTCAGGGTACTCGGAGGTCTGACATTCGGTAGGGGGAGTGCCACAGCCTAGGGCTTTCTTGACACGTTCTTTGATGGCTCGGATATCGAGGCGTGGGCGTGGTGAATGGGTATTCCTATCATCGTGATCATCATCGGTGTTAGGCGGAGTTTCGATAACTGGTGGGCTGCTGCAGGGGGAGCCGGCATAGATCTTAGTCTTAGGTTTCAATTCCTCGTGGTCAGGACAGAAAGGTATGTTGCAGAATGCCCAATGCATTGATGCATGTTCAAGTTCCTCCTCACTCCTGCCACTGGTATAACTTCGGTGGTCTCCCCAATCGTTTAGGGGTTCGCTATTTCGGTAATCGTTTGCGTCTAGCTGTGCTTGCTCCAGGCTGCAGTTGCTTCCGCATTCTGAATGAGCACCGATGTGCTCAACTGTGAGGGCTTCGAAACGAGACATTTCGTGTTCAATAGTAGGTTCTTCGCAGGAAAGGAAGGATGAAATAGGTGAGGAACTAGGTAATTCGTCTTCTGATGTAGGATCGTTTGCAGTATGTGGGTAATCATCGTTCTCATCATAAAGGCGGGATAAGGCATCTGCTAAATAGTTCCATTTTCCTGGTCTGTACACTATTTCAGTATCGTACTTTCCAATAAACCCTCGCCATCGTAACTGTTTTTTGGTGGGTGTTCTGCTTGTCTTGAGGTACGTCAGAGGTAGGTGATCAGTGACGATGGTAAACTTGCTTCCTGCAAGTATGTGATGAAATGCCGTCAGTGCATCAACTATCGCTAGAGCTTCCTTGTCGGTTGTGCCATAATTCATTTGGGCATTAGAGAATTTCCTGCTGTGAAGCGAAGCAGGTCTGGCGTTTTCTGGTGTTTCTCCTTGTCCTACCCATGCTCCCACACCTGTGTTGGATGCATCGGTTATCAACCATATTGGAAGTGACGAATCATATTGTAGTGGTTTCATAACCTCGTATTTTGACACAAGTCGCTTAACATTATCCATGGCTTGGTCTTGGGTGGCGGTCCACACAAATTCTGCAACTCCCGTGAGTTCCGTTAGGGGTGATGTAATGGTTGCAATATGTGGCAAAAACTGGCTGATGTAGTTGACCGTTCCTAGAAATTCCTGTAACTGTTTCTTAGTCTGTGGCGTAGTCCATTCTTCGATCTTCGCTATCTTTTCTGGTGCTGGTGAGAGTCCTTCATCATTGATGACATGGCCCAACACTTCTATGCTTGTGGCGAAGAATTCTGATTTCTTCCTGCTTGCGTAGAAGCGTGCCTCCTTGAGCTTATCGCAAATCAGAGATATGTGTTTCAAATGTTCAGACTCTGTATTGGAAAAAATGAGTATATCATCAATATATACCCACGTGAATAGTCCTAGGTAGTCGGCGAATAGATCGGACATTATGCGCATGAATGTTCCTGGAGCGTTCATATCTCCTTGTAGCATTACTTTGCTAACAAAACATCCAAATGGTGTTTTAAAAGCATTTTTAATCACATCCTCTGGTTCCACTCTTGTTTGAAAGTAGGCATCGCTAAGATCGATTTTACTGCGGTACCTTGCCCTAGCTACGGCATTCAGGATCATCTTTTAGTCTGGAATGGTTTCAACGTCCTTGATTGTGATCTCATTCCTTGCTGTGAGATCTACTAATGGCCTCATTCGTTTCTTGTCCTTTTTCTCTTGAGCAAACATGGGTGCTGCCGATGAAACTGCTTGTCTCTTGATAATTCCGGCTTTTTCCTTTTCTCTTAGCCATATGCTCATGTCGGTTACCCATCGTTCCGGTATCGAGTAAGTAGGTAATGAGCGCTGCTCTTTCCCTGATTGCGGATCTATCTTATGATTTATCTTTCTTAGAGGTGGTAAGTCTTCCGGTATTTCATCGGGAAATACTTCCGGGTGTTGGCTCATGACATCTTCAGTGCTGATCACCGCTGCTCAGATCATCCCACTAGTAGGTGTGCAAATAATGCGAACACTCAGTTTGCAAAACATTATTGCTAATTTGCCACATTCGATTTGAGCTTGGTGTTGTTCTAGGAAAGGCATTCCTATCAGTGCATCATATGTCGCCAGATTTCCGACCAACATCTTAGTCCCTGGTGCACTCAGCTTTCCTGCTGATATGTTGACAGAACATTCTTTATGACCTTCGGATCGTGATCCTTTCATGGCTAGGTGTATTCTGATCGGTGTTTTTAATTCCTGACAAGGAATTCAGTGCGTTGTTACAAAGGTAGCGCTAATCAGGTTTGCTCCTATTGATCCGGTATCAAACAGGACTCTGGCTTCTTTGCCATTAATGTGCATCGATCCTTCAAGAGCGTCATAGGTTTTGATGTTTGTTGGTCTAGCAGCCATCGTGATAACGTCTTCCTCTTCTTCCTCTATTTCCATACCATTGATAAACACTTCTTCCGCTAGTTGTTCTTGTTCCATTCTGTTGGAGGTAACTTCCTTCTTCACCTGAGCCTTGCCTTTGCCTTTGCCGTTATCATCTTTGCTAGGACAATCTCTTGCTAGATGCTCTTTGCCTCCACAGGTATAGCAAAGACCCTTTTCTTTTCGTTCCTTAGGCTTAGAGCGGGGCTTGTTGCTGGTTTTTCGATTGTCCTTTCGTCCTTCTTGTTTGGAAGCGAATTCTTTTGCTGGTTTTTCGAACCTTTCCTTCCCATAAGCACCAGTGCTTTTTAGGGTAGCATCTATGCTTTCTGCATTTTGTATAGCTTCCATAACAGTATCAGTTTCAGCATGCTGTAATTCCGCTTCTTGCCGTAATCTAGGATGCATGCTCTAGAAGAACTGTTGGATGAAAGCATAGTCGCTTATGGTATTTGCAGGTAGGCGTGATCGGAACATCAGCATGTCGGTTGCTATGGTTGATATTCGCTGTATCTTGCCATTATGCACTTGCGAAATTTCATGGAACTTGCGATAGGTATCATCTTTCTGTTTTGAAGACTGGAATCTTTCTCGTAGGAATCCGACAAGGTCTTCTCTAGTCATGTCTTCACCGAAATGTTCTGCTGCTTGGAAGGCTGCTTCTTGAGCTCGTCCTTCAGTATAGAGGATCCAGTAATTTCCTCCTCCAGCCTCGCTAGTACGTAGTCCATTAATCCGTAGATATAACTGTACTGAATTATACCATCTATCGAACGCTTCTGGTTTGAGGTCATCTCCTTCACCAGTAAACTTGCTGGGCGAAGGTACTTTGATGCTGAGTTTAGCTGTAACAGCTGGGTTAGGCCTGGGTGTCGGTGGTCTTAGGACAACTGGTGCTGGGGCTCCGGACCCTGAGGGTCCTGCTTCTGAAGCCATATCGTCTGATCCTGTATCGCTTGCTGAGCTGTCTGGATCGTTACTTGTTGGTGCTTGGGGTACTTGTGTACCTGTAGGCTTTCGCGGAGATTCTGGGTACCCTCCGGTGGTAGTGGTTGGCTGTTCCAGTGGTTATTGTGATGATCCTTCTGCTGATCGTTCAGCAGCGTCTCTGGCTAACTGCCTTGCAGCTGCTTAGCTTGCTGCCTGCTCCACTGCTGGAGTCTTTGTGAACCGTCCTTTCGAATCCCTGGTGCACTGTTGAGAACCTTTCTCAGGGGCCTTGCCCTTGCTTGGTCCTGAAACGGCTTCTATCTTGATAACTTGCTGTAGTTGAAAAAATGTAACCGCCTCAGGAGAGATGAGGTAATCGTAGGGTTAACGGGCTTCGTTCTGTACCAACGCGGTAACTAGCGAATCAAAGTCCGGAGGCTTTAGCCAAGGTTGTTGAATAGACTTCTTACTGTATCGCAACTACTGAAGTCTCCGAGATGTTTGGTAGGTNGCGTGGCTGCAATTTCCGAGATCTGCCGGATTCTGTTGCAAACTGGTCTCCAAAAACCATAATTCTTTCCCCAATCTCGACAGGTTTGTGTGAGTTCCTCCTCTTAATTGCCACTCTGTTTGCTCTTGCTCTAGCCAACCGTAACGCTTGGTATGCCGCATTTCTGATTTCCTGGTGTCGATTGTAGTAATCATCGGATGCGGGTACTGTGGTAGCATTGACTTTATAGGTATCGAGTAGTTGGTATTCTCGTCCATACACAGCTTTGTATGGTGACATTCCAATAGTATCGGAGTGACCTGCATTGGAGTAAGCTGTTACTTCAGGGAGGGAGGTGAGCCAGTTGGTCTGGCGGGCATTTACAACATTCCTTAATGCTGTTTTCAGTTCTCGAATCTTCCTTTCTGCTTGTCCATTGGTCTGGTGGTGGCCAGGCGTAGCCATAATGTGTTCGATTCCTATTGTCCTTAGGGTTTGTTTCCAAAACCGGGAGGTGAATCGAGGGTCAGCATCGCTAACAATCGACGTAGGTATTCCATGAGGGGTGAAAATATGGTGACGGAGTAACTCCATAGTCGCCATCGCAGTAGCGTTTACTGATGTTGGTATCAACCAGCTGAATCCAACCGCTCTATCCACCACCACCAATACTGAATCATATCCTTTCAATTTCGTAAATGGACCCATGAAGTCGATAGCATAGCTCGAAAATATTTGAGTGGGAAAAGGGAGCGAAATGGTGTTGTCAGTGGGTAATGTAGTCCTTTCCCGATTCAGTTGACATATGTGACATTGCTGGACGTAGTCTTGGAAATCCTTCCTCATCTCCGGCAAGTAGATGTATTCTGTTGCGTACCGCAGGTTTCGATCAACGCTATGGTGTCCTTTATTAAGTATCTCTCTTATCATCAGTTCTCTTAGCGTTTCTCCATTCACTCCAGGACCTTTTGGGACGTAAAAGCAATCTCCTCATCCTCTTGTAGTAGCGTAGAGTAGCCCATTGCGTATTCGGTAATGTTGCATTGTTCCGTTTTGTGAAGTGAGGTTGAAATCCTTTGCTAACTGATAGATAGGGTCGTTTCTATATCCTTTAACCACCTGTTCCCTCCAAATGTTCTTCATATCATCCACTGCTTGGATAATATCCCTTTCGTCCACCACTCTTTCTAATACCGTTACCTCCTCCTCCTCTCCAGGTGTTTCATACACTTTGTAGAGTTCGCGCTTCTCGTGAGGTAGGGAGGGTGGTTCTACTATCGGAAACTCATTCAGGTATGAGAGGGGTCCTCCATAGAGGGGCTCATTGTGGTGCTGTTCAGGGTACTCGGAGGGCTGACATTCGGTAGGGGGAGTGCCACAGCCTACAGGTTTCTTGACACGTTCTTTGATGGTTCGGATATCGAGGCGTGGGCGTGGTGAATGGGTATTCCTATCATCGTGATCATCATCGGTGTTAGGCGGAGTTTCGATAACTGGTGGGCTGCTGCAGGGGGAGCCGGCATAGATCTTAGTCTTAGGTTTCAATTCCTCGTGGTCAGGACAGAACGCTATGTTGCAGAATGCCCAATGCATTGATGCATATTCAAGTTCCTCCTCACACCTACCACTGGTATAACTTCGGTGGTCGGCCCAATCATTTAGGGGTTCGCTATTTCGGTAATCGTTTGCGTCTAGCTGTGCTTGCTCCAGGCTGCAGTTACTTCCGCATTCTGAATGAGTACCGATGTGCTCAACTGTGAGGGCTTCGAATCGAGACATCTCGCGTTCAATAGTAGATTCTGCGTATGAAAGAAGGGATGAAATAGGTGAGGAACTAGGTAAATCATCTTCTGATGTATGATCGTTCGCGGTATGTGGGTAGTCGTCGTTCTCATCATAATGGCGGCATAAGGCATCTGCTAAATAGTTCCATTTTCCTGGTCTGTACACTATTTCAGTATCGTACTTTCCAATAAACCCTCGCCATTGTAACTGTTTTTTGGTGTGTGTTTTACTTGTCTTGAGGTACGTCAGAGGTAGGTGATCAGTGACGATAGTAAACTTGCTTCCTGCAAGTATGTGATGAAATGCCGTCAGTGCATCAACTATCGCTAGAGCTTCCTTGTCGGTTGTGCCATAATTCATTTGGGCATTAGAGAATTTCCTGCTATGGAGAGAAGCAGGTCTGGCGTTTTCTGGTGTTTCTCCTTGTCCTACCCATGCTCCCACACCGGTGTTGGATGCATCGGTTATCAACCATATTGGAAGTGACGAATCATATTGTAGTGGTTTCATAACCTCGTATTTTGAAACAAGTCGCTTAACATTATCCATGGCTTAGTCTTGGGTGGCGGTACACACAAATTCTGCAACTCCGGTGAGTTACGTTAGGGCTGATGTAATGGTTGCAATATGTGGCAAAAACTGGCTGATATAGTTGACCGTTCCTAGAAATTCCTGTAACTGTTTCTTAGTCTGTGGCGTAGTCCATTCTTCGATCTTCGCTATTTTTTCTGGTACTGGTGAGAGTCCTTCATCATTGATGACATGGCCCAACACTTCTATACTTGTGGCGAAGAATTTTGATTTCTTCCTGCTTGCGTAGAATGGTGCCTCCTTGAGCTGGTCGCAAATCAGAGATATGTGTTTGAAATGTTCTGACTCAGTATTAGACAAAATGAGTATATCATCAATATATACCCACATGAATCGTCCTAGGTAGTCGGCGAATAGATCGGACATTATGCGCATGAATGTTCCTGTAGCGTTCATCTCTCCTTGTAGCATTACTTTGCTAACGAAACATCCAAATCGTGTTTTAAAAGCGTTTTTCCTCACATCCTCTGGTTCCACTCTTGTTTGAAAGTAGGCATCGCTAAGATCGATTTTACTGCGATACCTTGCCCTAGCTAGGGCATTCAGGATCATGTGTTGGTCTGGCATGGTTTCAACGTCCTTGATTGTGATCTCATTCCTTGCTGTGAGATCTACTAATTGCCTCATTCGTTTCTTGTCCTTTTTCTCTTGTGCAAACATGGGTGCTGCCGAAGAAACTACTTGTCTCTTGATAATTCCGGCTTTCTCCTTTTCTCTTAGCCATATGCTCATGTCGGTTGCCCATCGTTCTGGTATCGAGTAAGTGGGTAATGAGCGCTGCTCTTTCCCTGGTTGCAGATCAATCTTATGACTGCTCTTTCTCAGGGGTGGTAAATCTTCCGGTATTTCATCGGGAAATACTTCCGGGTGTTGGCTCATGACATCTTCAGTGCTGATCAGCGCTGCTCGGATCATACCACTAGTAGGTGTGCAAATAATGCGAACATTCTGTTTGGGAAACAGTATTGCTAATTTGCCACATTCGATTTGAGCTTGGTGTTGTTCTAGGAAAGGCATTCCTATCAGTGCATCATATTTCGCCAGGTTTCCGACCAACATCCTAGTCCCTGGTGCGCTCAGCTTTGCTGCTGATATGTTGACAGAACATTCTTTATGACCTTCGGATCGTGATCCTTTCATAGCTAGCTGTATTCAGATCGGTGGTTTTAATTCCTGACAAGGAATTCCATGCGTTGTCACAAAGGTAGCGCTAAGCAGGTTTGCTCCTATCGATCCGGTATCTAACAGAACTCTGGCTTCTTTTCCATTGATGTGGATCGTTCCTTCGAGAGCATCATGGGGCTTGATGTTTGTTGGTCTAGCGTCCATTGTGATAACGTCTTCTTCTTCTTCTTCCTCTATTTCCATACCATTGATAAACACCTCTTCCGCTAGTTGTTCTTGTTCCATTCTATTGGAGGTAACTTCTTTTTTCACCTTAGCCTTGCCCTTGCCTTTGCCCTTATCATCTTTGCTAGGACAGTCTCTTGCCAGATGTCCTTTACCTCCGCATGTATAGCAAAGACCTTTTTCTTTTCGTTCCTTAGGTTTGGAGCGGGGCTTGTTGCTAGCTTTTGGATAGTCCTTCCGTCCTTCTTGTTTGGAAATGAATTCTTTTGCTGGTTTTTCGAACCTTTCTTTTCCATAAGCACCAGTGCTTTTTAGGGTAGCATCTATGCTCTGCGCATTTTGTATAGCTTCCATAACAGTGTCAGTTTCAGCATGCTGTAGTTCCACTTCTTGCCGTAGTCTAGGGTGCATGCTCTTGAAGAACTGTTGAATGAAAGCATAGTCGCTTATGGTATTTGCAGGTAGGCGTGATCGGAACATTAGCATGTCGGTTGCTATGGTTGATATTCGCTGTATCTTGCCATTATGCACTTGCGTAATTTCATGGAACTTGCGATAGGTATCATCTTTTTGTTTTGAAGGCGGGAATCTTTCTCGTAGGAATCCAACAAGGTCTTCTCTGGTCATGTCTTCACCGAAATGTTTTGCTGCTTGGAAGGCTGCTTCTTGAGCTCGTCCTTCAGTATAGAGGAACCAGTAATTTCCTCCTCCAGCCTTGCTAGTCCGTAGTCCATTAATCCGTAGATATAACTGTATTGAATTATACCATCTATCGAACGCTTCCGGTTTGAGGTCATCTCCTTCACCAGGAAACCTGCTGGGTGAAGGTACTTTGCTGCTGAGTTTAGCTGTAACAGCTGGATTAGGCCTTGGTGTCGGTGGTCTTGGGACTTCTGGTGCTGGGGCTCCGGACCCTGAGGGGCCTGCTTCTGAAGCCATATCGTCTGATTCTTTATCGCTTTCTGCGCTATCTGGATCGTTACTCGCTAGTGCTTGGGGTACTTGTGTACCCGTAGGCTTTCGTGGGCATTCGGGGTACCCTCCGCGGGTAGTGGTTGGCGGTTCTAGTGGTTGTTGTGATGTTTCCCCTGCTGATTGTTCCGCAGGGTCTCTGGCTAACTGCCTAGCGGCTGCTTCGCTTGCTGCCTGCTCCAATGCTGGCGTCTGCGTGAACCGTCCTTTCGAATCCCTGGTGCGCTGTTGACAACCTTTCTCACGGGCTTTGCCCTTACTTGGTCCTGGAACGCCTTCTATCTTAATAACTTGCGGAAGTTAAAAAAATGTAAACGCCTCGCGGGAGACGCAGTAATGGTAGGGTTAACGGGCTTTGTTCTGTACCAAAGGTAGTTAGCGAATCAAAGTCCGGAGGCTTTAGCCAAGGTTGCTAAATAGACTTCATACTGTATCGCAACTACTGAAGTCTCCGAGATGTTTGGTAGGTCTCAAACTAAAGATTCTTGAAGCGAACTGAAGAGAGTAACTGTTCAAGCAAGTATATTGAAAACTCTGTCTGCCGAAGTCTGCTCCTTCTAACGAGAAGAATAGCAGTTCTTAAATACACTTCCTAGGCTACCGAGAGCCTTGTTCTCATAACATAATAGACTCCAAAATGGTAGCCTTGAAACCAAACATAAAACATATAGAGTATCAAACCGATACTCGAAACCAAA
>JACCEG010000129.1:259028-337488 GCA_014065205.1 Tuber brumale
CCGCGTAGATAGGCCATCCTCCGTCTCCTCTACACACCCGGCGCTTGAAATCAACCATCAACGCTAGGTACTCACGAACCATCCACCCCCCCTCTCCTCCCACGATGGCTTCGGCCTAGGAGTGATGGCCATCTCCCTCCTCTCCTCACTGCCCTCTTCTGCCCTTTTATGTGGGGAGGCTTTCCTCCCTCTGGGTTCCGGTACTGCCTTTCTGCTGCCTGTTCTCGCCCCTTTCCGCGCTTAGCGAGGCCCCTCCTCATGGTCGGCGACCGCTCGCTTCCCATGCTTCAGGCGGCTGGGAACACGCTTTCTGCCATACGCGAGGGCTACTCTTTAGGCCTGATGGTCAACCTCGCTCCTCTCCTTCTTTGAGGACCGCTCTGCTTCGCTTCCATTTGGCGCTGGCTGTGGTAGACGCTTTTCTCCCTTTGTGCACACTCACCGCGGGGGAACGCCTCCGCTAGTAACTTCGGGGTCTGTCTCGCGTGGAGACCTGGCCATACCTTCCTAGTCTTACGGTTCAAGTTGGGACTACTCTTCTTAGAGACCGCCTAGCAAGACACAAACACGATGACCGATAGTCGACACAGTCGCGTTCAGTTTCTGGCCCGTTCTTACGGTGGGATCGGCTTGCACCCTACTGCTTTACCATCCCTCGGCTAGCATCCTACGGCACCACCCTCTCCCGCCATCGCCCACAGGCGGCTCCCTTTCTCGGTTAGTCGCGTTCCGGATAACCTCCACGGTTTTCTGCTGCCAGCGCGTATATCGGGCTTGGTTGTTTGTGGAACTCACCGTGGTCCCATTGTTTCTTTGCTTGTTTTTGAGATGTTCCGGGCGGTTACATTCCTATGTTTTCCTGCTTTCTTCGGAGTTAGGCTTCTCCTTTTCTCAGAGTTCGTGTGCGAGGTAGGGACGGGTTTTTCTTTAGGGCGAGATGTGCAGTTAGGCCCATTCCAGAGTGTCTTGGAGATACGGTCGGGCCGGGCTGGCGGAGGAATGGGGATTGTTTATGCCATAGCTAGCGGTGCATGCAAGTTCTTGTACCCTAAATAACAATGAATACATGATGATAAAAAAAAAAGAAAGAAAAAAAAGAAAAAAGTCCGAGTTGATAGGCCATCCTCCGTCTCCTCCATTTTCCTCACGCTTGAAATCAACCTCAATGCTTGGGATCTCACAAACCACCCACGCCCCCCATCTCCTCCCGGAATAGCTTCGGCCAAGGAGTGACGGCTATCCACCTCCACCCTTAGCCTTCCTTTGCTTTCTACGCGTTGGGGCTTTGCCTTCCTTGGGTTCCGGTACTGCTTTTCTGCTGTCCGTTCTCGCCCGTCTCATCGCTTCCCCTGCTTCAGACGGCTGGGAACACGGTTTGTGGTACGCAAGAACTCTCCAACAGGCCCTCGGGTCGATCTAGCTCCTCCCCGCGGTTGGCTTACGCGATGGTATCCCATCCACTAAGTGACGCTATATCTCGTAGAACAAGGCACTACATGAGAGACGCGGTAAAACCCGTGCCTTCCACCCCTGGGGACCGCCTTGTCAGACACGAACACGTTTACTGAGAGTTAACACGGTCGCGTTCCGTTTCCGTCCTGCCCTGATGGTTAGATCGGCTTGCACCCTACTGCTACACCGCCTTACCTTGATGTCCTCTGGGCGTCTCCTACGGGCTTCACAGTCTGGATGGTACTGGTTCCCGCGACTTGCCACGGGGTCTTTACTCCTCGGCCATGGCTTCTCTCTTTTCGGTCTCCCTTCCACTTTGTCGCACTTGCCCTTAACCGTAGACGTTTATTGTCGTAGGTGGCACAGATCGGCCGGGTTAGGATCGTTTAGGGTGGCGCTGGCTTTCGGGTTTAGGCCAGTGTCGGGAAGTGGGGTTTCCATTGCTCTGATAGGCTTGGGTGGCTGTTTATTACAGTCTTTACCGTTTGTGTATACTACAAGTTGCGGGGTGGGGGAGTTTTTTCGACCGCGCGGGGTTGGGCAGGGGGTGTCATGTTTCGCGGGTTTCGGTCCTCTCTGCCAGTGCGCTTTCTGTTCGTGTTGGTTGACGGTTTTTCTTCAGGCTGTTTCGGGCGGGCGTAAGGGGGCAGCTTTATGTGTCGGCCATAGCTAGCGCTGCATGCGGACGGTGTACCTTAAACACAGAATAAAAGTGATGATAAAAAAATAAAAGAAAAGCGTCCGCGTAGATAGGCCATCCTCCGTCTCCTCTACACACACGGCGATTTAAATCAACCCTCAACGCTAGGTACTCACGAACCATCCACCCCCACTCTCCTCCCGCGGTGGCTTTCGGCCTAGGAGTGATGGCCATCTCCCTCCTCTCCTCACTGCCCTCTTCTGCCCTTTTATGCGGCGAGGCTTTCCTCCCTCTGGCTTCCGCTACTGCCTTTCTGCTGCCCATTCTCGCCCCTTTCCTCTCTTAGCGAGGCCCCTCCTCACAGTCGGCGACCGCTCGCTTCCCATGCTTCAGACGGCTGGGAACTATTGAATTTGTATGTAGCGGCACAATCTTAATAGCTTGAGTACGAGAATACGATACAGTATTAAAGGTATACTGTAGGCACACTTAGGCGAGGAGGGTAGGAGTAGGAAGGCAGATTGGTAGTAGTTCTTGTCCTTAATTCTTTCTAACACGCGGAGCGGTAGCCCGCTATATATACAGGTGCGCATACTTAGGCGAAGAAAAGAAATAAGCGGGAAAATCTTGTAAGAAACATAAGTGCGAACAAGTCTGACCCTGAAAAACTGCCAAGTAAATCCCAAATAAAATATATATAAATCATAATGGTGTGAGAGATTTTAAGCGGAAAATCAACATGTAATGCACCTTCGAAAAAGGCTGCAGTACATAAGTAAAAATAACCGAAATATCTCGCATATGCAAGAAGAAAATATATATCCAATTATCCCATCGTTATCATGAAATATAAGCGAAATACCCCATGTATATACTCTGGCTGTAGTAATGTTCATGATCTATAGGTAAACCAGAAAATATAACTAAGGAGAGAAATACAAGTTATTTAAAAGAAATATACTTATGAAACGAATAATAGAAAATTTCAACAGGAACACGGTTTCTGCAATACGCGAGGGCTACTCTTTAGGCCTGATGGTGGACCTGACTCCTCTCCTTATTCGGGGACCTCTCTTCTTCGTTGCCCTTTGGCGTTGGCTGTGGTGGACGCCTGTCTCCCTGTGTACACGCTCACCGGGGGAGAACGCCGCGGCTAGTAACTTCGCAGTCTGTCTCGTTTGGAGACCTGGCCCTACCCTCCTAGTCTTACTGTTCAAGTTGGGACTACTCATGTTGGGGACCGCCTAGCAAGACACGAACACGATTGCCGATAGTGGACATGGGCGCGCTCGGTTTCTGGCCTGTTGCGGCAGTTGGATCGGCTTGCACCCTAATGCTTCACCCTCCCTCGGCTCGCACCCTACCTCTCCACCATCTCCCGCTGCTGCCCACAGGCGGCTCCCATTCTCAGTTGCGTCGCGTTCCGGGATAACTTCTACGGTTGTCTGCTGCCTCCGCGTATATCTGGCTTGGTTGTTTGTGGGACTCACACTGGTGCGATTTTTCTTTTGTTTGTTTTTAAGATGTTGCGGGCGGTTACCTTCCTATGTTTTCCAGCTTTCTTCTTAGTTAGGCTTCCCCTATTCTCTGAGTTCCCTCGCGAGGTAGGAATGGGTTTTTCTTTGGGGCGAGATGTGCGGTTGGGACCATACCAGAGGGTCTTGGAGATACGGTCGGGCCGGGCGGAAGGAGGAATGGGGATTGTTTATGCCATAGCTAGCGCTGCATGCAAGTTCTTGTACCCTAAATAACAACGAATACATGAAGAAAAAAAAAAAAAAAAAAAAAAAAAAGTCCGAGTAGATAGGCCATCCTCCGTCTCCTCTACACACCCGGCGATTGAAATCAACCCTCAACGCTAGGTACTCACGAACCATCCACCCCCCCTCTCCTCCCACGATGGCTTTGGCCTAGGAGTGATGGCTACCTCCCCCCTTTTTCCCACTGCCATTGCTTGCTCTTTTACCCGGCTTGGCTTTCCTCCCTCTGGCTTCCGCTACTGCCTTTCTGCTGCCCGTTCTCGCCCCTTTCCTCACTTAGCGAGGCCCCTCCTCACAGTCGGCGACCGCTCACTTCCCATGCTTCAGACGGCTGGGAACACGGTTTCTGCTGTACGCCACGGCTACTCTTTAGGCCTGATGGTCGACCTCGCTCCCCTCCTTCCTTGGAGACCTCTCTTCTTCATTTCCGTTTAGCGTTGGCTGTGGTGGACGCCTGTCTCCTTGTGTGCACGCACACTGTGGAGGAACGCCGCGGCTAGTAACTTTGCGGTCTGTCTCGCTTGAAGATTTGGCCATACCCTCCTAGTCTAACAGTTCAAGTTTGAAATACTCTTGTTAGGGAGCGCCTAGCAAGACACGAACACGATTACCGATAGTCGACACGGTTGAGTTTGGTTTCTGCCCCGTTCTGGCCCTTGGATCCGCTTGCGCCCTCCTGCTACACCCTCCCTCGGCTAGCACCCTACTGCTCTTCCCTCTCCCGCCGCAGCCCACAGGTGGCTCCCTTTCTCGGTTACGTCGCGTTCCGGGATAACTTCTACGATTTTCTGCTGCCAGGGCGTATCTCTGGCTTGGTTGTTGTGGGGCTCAACCTTCTGCGAGTTTTCTTTTGTTCTTTTTTGAGATGTCCCGCGCGGTTACCTTCCTATGTTTTCCTGCTTTCTTCTTAGTTAGGCTTCCCCTATTCTCCGAGTTCGCTTGCGAGGTAGGGGCGGGTTTTCCTTTGTGGTGAGATGTGCGGTTAGGCCCATACCAGAGGGTCTTGGAGATACGGTTGAGCCGGGCGGGGGGAGGAACGGGGATTGTTTATGCCATAACTAGCGCTGCATGCAAGTTCTTGTACCCTAAATAACAATGAATAGATGATGATAAAAAAAAGAAAAAAAAGGAAAAAAAGGAAAAAGAAAAAAGAAAAAAAAGGAAAAAAGGTCCACGTAGATAGACTCTTCACGCTTCGTTCTAAGTTGTTTCCTTACTTATTACTTTACGCTTTACGAATATAAAACCTTTACACTCCCTACGAATACCTACCTATGAGATGAGGACTCTGGTCTAAGAGTCGAGTTGAAGAAAGACTACTATAGGCGATCAGGACCAGAGACACGAGAGTCTCACCCACCCTATTGCAGGCACTGGCCTCAGGACTATCATCGTGAGAGAACAACAGAAGTATCGTCTACCCGTCGCCCAGAACTGATACCGGTTAGCGATCGAAACAGCTGTCATCTTCTGCCCGTATTTTATGAAGCCTATCCTTGAAGCCTACTAACTCAATGCGCCTCTGAGTGACTTCCGCCGTTTCACTTCCCAGATGTCGTCTAAGGTCCCCTCTCATATATCCTGCCAACGGCATGCAGTGGGATGGACAGTGGCAATGTCTATGATGTTATGCAGTGGGCTACATTGGTATGACATTTTAGTTATCGTATTCAACTCTCGAAATCTTGCTAATGACTTGCGTGCTCTATACGGGGGCTGGAGGGGCATGTTGGCACTCCGGTAAATTGAGGGTCTGTGAGCAGTTACCCTACCGTGGGTCTCTGCACTTGCCTCCGCTTTCCTTATGCCTAACATGTACTGAGTTATACCATCTATCAAACGCTTCTGGTTTGAGATGGTCTCCTTCACCTGTAAACTTACCAGGTGAAAGTACCTTGATACTGAGTTCAGTAATAATGACTGGGTTAGGTCTCGGAGTCGGTGGTCTAGGAATCCCTAGTCCTGGGGCTTCTTGTCTCGCTAGACCTGCTTCTCAAGCTATATCGTCTGATCTTTTGTCGCTGTAGGAACTATCTTGATCCTTACATGCTGGTGTGGGAGGTACCTGTGTACCTCTACGCTTTCTTGGAGATTCTGGGTAACCTCCTTGGGTAGTAGTTGGCATTTCTGGGGCTTGTTGTAATGATTCTCGTACTGATGGTTCAGCAGCGTCTCTTGCTAACTGCGGAGCAGCTTCATCACTTGCCCCTTGCTCTTTTGCTGCAGTCTTTGTGAAATGTCTTTTGGAATCCCTTGTGTATTAGTGGGAACCTTTCTCTGGGGCCTTGCCCTTTCTTGGTCCTGGAAAGACTTCTATCGTGATAACTTGCGGAAGTTAAAAAATGTAACATCCTCTCTAGAGATCCAGTGATCATAGTGTTAATAGGCTTTGTTCTGTACCAAGGTGGTAACTAGTGGATGAAAGTCCAGAGGTTTCAGCAAAGGTTGTTGAATAGATTTCTTACTGTATAGCAACTACTGAAGTCTCCGCGATATTTGGTAGGTCTCAAACTAAAGATTCTTTAAGCAAACCGAAGAGAGTAACTGTTCAACCAAGTATATTGAAAACTCTGTCTGCCAAAGTCTGCCTGCTCAAACATCAAGAATAGCAGTTCCTCAAATAGACTTGTTAGGCTACCAGAAGCCTTGTTCTCCTAACATATAAGACTCCAAAATGGTAGCGTTGAAACCAAACATAAAATATATAGAGTATCAAAGCGATACTAGAAACTACAGATAAAACCTGCAGAGTATCAAACCCATACTCTAAGACAAACATAAAGGATATAAAGGATCCAACCGATACTCGCAACCAAACCTAAAACATATAGAGTATCAAACCAATACTCGCAACCAAACATAAAACATATAGAGTATCAAACCGATACTCGTAACCAAACATAAAATATATAGAGTATCAAACCCTATACTCTCAGGCTCGAGGCACACCTTATTTCCAGAAACAATTTCAAAATACAAACAGTATCAACTGATACCTGAAAATATTAAACCAGTAACCTATAGCAGTTACAAGATGCCATATGTGGCCTGTTCTCCTATCTTCCGGTCATGATATACCAGCCAAAGCAACATGCTACTGACCTGTGAGGAAATAGATATTTCCTTACTGTTTTCCCAGCACCTTCTCTTGATTCCCCTTGCTCTCCGTACATCCAGTCTTCGCGAACATGACCTGGAAACCTCTGTCCTCCATACTAGCAACTCGAATCATGTTGCTACAAATCTTAGGAATATGGTGAACACCCACGAACTCTGTGGTACTGGATGATGTTGGGAGAGTGATGTTTCCTTGCCTGATAACTGCAATCTCGTCCCTATTACCAATTGTGATGGCAGTACTGACTATCTCGATATAGTCTTCAAAAAGGTCTCCTCTTGTCCACAGGTGTCACGATGTCCCCCAATCGATTATCCAGTCTGTTTCTCCTGTTTCCTTATTTGACAAGCCAATGAATGCCCAATGTCCTCCGCCCGTACTTCTCTCTAAATTCCCTTTCCTTCTAACGCACTCATTCTTCCAATGTCCTTGCTTATTACAATACTGGTATTGACTGCTAACTATTGTGTGAAAAAACCTCATCCTTGTCCCAGATTTCCTCCTGAAGAACCTTCTCTCATCCCACATTGTAAGCCTCTACCTCCAAAGCGCTTGCTTCCTGAGACTCTCGTTCTTGGAGCTCTAATGTCTGCATTGATGGTACATGTAGAAAGCGGTTCCCACGAGTTGTTGCTCATTGAACTGTGCGCTGCTTGTCGTCGACTGACCTCTAGCAGTACCCTTTAGCATAAGAAGTCACCGGTGACATTCTCCGCCCTCGACTGCACTGCCATAATCAAAGGTTCATGAGACTCAGGAAGCGCAAGACTTATCATCGAGACTCGGTCATTATCCACAATTCCTATACCATTAGGGGAAAGGTTTGCCAGCTATATCAAGATCCCCTTCTAAGTGCTTAGGTGGGCAGACATGCCCGGACCTTCCTTCAAGTACAAGCTGTAACGGCCTCTCGGGAGATGGGTTAATCGCGGTATTTATGGGCTTTATTCTGTACCAAGGTGGTACCTAGCGAATCAAGGTCCGGAGGCTTTACCCGAGGTTGTTGAATAGACTTCCTATTATATCGCGACTACTGAAGTCTACGAGATGTTTCGTGGATTCTCAAATTATAGATTCCCCAAGCGAACTGAAGAAAGTAACTGTTCAACCAAGTATATAGAAAACTGTGTCTGCCGAAGTCTGCCTGGTCTAACATGAAGAATAGCGGTTCTTAATTACACTTCTTCAGCTACCGTAAGCCTATATTGTCATATCATATAAGACCCCAAAACTGTTGCTTTGCAACCAAACATAAATCATCTAGAGTATCAAACCGACACGTGAAACCGAACATAAAACATATAAAGTATCAAACCGATACTTGAAACCCTACATAAAACATATAGAGTATTAAACCGATACTCGCAACCAAACCTAAAATATATAGAGTATCAAACCGATACTTGAAACCAAACATAAAACATATAGACTATCAAACCGATACTCGAAACCAAACATAAAACATATGGAGTATCAAACCCTATATTTTCATTCAAGAGGCACACCTCGTTTCCTGAAACAATTCCATATTACAATTAGTATCAAATGATACTTTTAAATCCTAAACGGGTAACCTGTACCAGTTACACAAGCTCCAGAATTTCTGCATGAGAACCATGCGACAACTCGATCCAATTCCTTGATGAACTTTAGCAAGAGACTCCCAAGCCTCTTTGGCATTACCAGCTACTTGGATGTCTGAGATTTGTGAGTCACGGACATTGAGGGAAATGATCATAAATGCCTGGTTATTGATCCTATCTCTTGTTGCTTGGTCAACTGTTAACTCATCAGTTGTGGTAGCCTTCAGTACATGGGTAAGTCATTTGTCCTCAAGGATGCCCAAGATTCGAAATTTTCAGGCGACATAATTACTTTTACCACTTGCCATCGAACCATCCAGCTTCTCTATAAAGTGACTTAGAAAAGTGAAGGTGTTGCTAGTGGCTGGTGTACTGGTCATAGGGAATGAAGTAGACAGGTGCTGGTACTAGGTCCGTTTGCTGGTCTTGGAATATTCGACGTGCTGGAGGAATAGGACACAGGAGGAGGAGTAGATAATAAGATGAGTAGACGATAGAAGTAGAGTACAGGATGGTTATGCTGCGCAATCCGGGCTCATAACCTAATATAATTAGACTATGATCGGAGAACAGAGTATTGTGGTTCTTGTCATTTCTGCGTCTCCGGAGGTGTGCTATATATATACAAACTCTACTTCTGTCAAACCTTTTTTCCCATCTCCGCCGCTCTTCATTCATCTTCCTTCTTGCACACCACCTCAGTCCAGTTCTCGTGCCTTCCCACCGTCTCAAACTATTCCAATACACATACTGTCTCCCCCTTGTTTCCTAATCAACATAGTGTGACACTTTCGAGTCTCAGTCTCCTAAACCTTAATCTCATACCATCCATGGTTTCAATATCCTCATGGCTGAAACTCAACTAACACTTCCACTACACTTTACTCTTAGACAATAACACCATTTCCAAATCTCTGACTATCTCCAAACAAACTATTGCACCTCTAGGTTTCCAAGTCCACCATCCAGTGATCTCCTTGGCAACCTATCAGTATCTGGAACCTTCGTGAATTTCAACGGACCCGGCCCAGCCCAAGCCCAAGGAAGTATAGCCCGGGCTAACACCACGAGCCCATCGGGCCCCCGCACAGGTGAACAGCCATAAAAGAGATGAATATAGATCTATTAATACTAGATTAAAATAAAGAATTGCCAATGAGAACAGATGGTGCTTGAAATAAGAGATGAATGCAACACAGTGAGAAATAGTAGTGATTATTTTCAATAGAAAGAGTGGATTTCATATGGACTGCCAACTTCGGAGGCACTCGGTTGACTCAATTGTTTCAGCATTGAGAGAGTGACGAGAGTCAGAAATAGTCCTATTGGCTCCTGAGAATACGCGTTCAGGTTCGGAAGACATGGCACGAATTGATAGGAGGGTAATTGCCCATGCCGCAAGTGTTGGGTATTCGCTTTGTTGACGATTCTCCTGCCACCAACTGGAAGGAAACTAGCAATTGAAAAAGGAAAATCAGGAAGACAGTTAAGTTGAGATTCAGGAGGAGATACACACAGAAGAGGATTTTGAACGCTAGGTTCAGGCTCCGTATGTGAACAATACCGCTCATAGCCATCCCTTATAGCGGCTTCCCCTGTGCTCCGCAGATCCATCCATGCCTAAAACGGATTGTCCCCCTCCTCGTCTAGCACAACTGATGGGCTAGACAGATGATGACTCCTCCGCTCACCCTCCTCCGACATACTGGAGGCCGGGTGATCGCAGAATAGGTGGATGACTTGAGAGAAAACTACCGCTGTTAGAAGAGAAGCTCATCGGGTTTGTATTGGTATTAGGAACAAATGGGAAGCGAGGTCAGAGGTCAACATAGGTGTGGGACATAGGAAGCAGGAGGGAGATACCGAAAAGATCTGATATTTCATTGGGTGGCAAGACGAGATCTGAACTTTCAAACCTCCAAACTGCGCGACAATCTGAGAGCACATGAATCCAATATGGATTAGTTCTGGTTGGGTTGGATCTTACCTCTTGTAGTAACGCGCTTCCGGAAAGCCCTGTGCTCGGACAATAGTTTCCCCGGTGATACGGATTACAAAGACACCATACAAACCTTAAAAATAAGGCTGATCGTTGGCCGGGCCCAGCCCAAGGAAGCCTATGAGTGAGCCCAGCCCAATGAGCCCGACCCAGCCCAACAAATAGCCCGGGCTAGCCCAGCGAAGGTCCGACCCATTGCAAGGCTTGCTATCAACCAATGCAATTGCATAAGCAAAATCTTCTAGCTGTACCTTGCCGTCGGGATTGACTCTGTTTAGTGGAAATATTTTACACGCGATTCCGTTATGTCTCTTTCTTGTGCCTTTGGCAGATTTCCACCTGAGGATGAAACCATAGATAGCTTAAACATGAGTCATGGGAGCACATGTACTAGTTGATACGCCCACACTACGCGATTAGCGAGTTTTATTCAAGACTCGGACGAAGGTCACTCTTCGTGAACAGCTGGGCCACATATCGCGTCTGTGGAAATGGGGTGACCGGAAAGCCTGCGGCTTCCCATCCCCTAGATATGGTAGTGGTAGAGTCGGACCCAAAGTATATCCTCCGCCCTCCAGGTGCGCTGAGTGGCCTGATTGTGGGATTACCGAGATCGCCTGACTTGGTTGGCCGCCACACGGAGCCCTTTCCAGTCACAGGGAGCTCAGGAGGGTCATCATTTGCCCAAACAGCGGGCATTCGAGGGTGGGATAGTCACTTGAGGGCATATGATGGCAGCGGACTCAGTGAGCGATGCTTCGTAGTTTCGGCGCTGGATCCAGCTATTGGAGAGCCCGGCGGTATCGACGAAGCGAGTAGGGCCAGAGAAGCCGTGAGTTGTTCCAGGAACTAGTGCCTAACCAAAAAATAGCGGAGCGCCAAAAAACGCGAATCGAGAGAAATTGAAAAATAAAGCGAAAAAAGCATGTCCGATGGAATCCTGACCCATTCAAAATATTTTATATCCTAATCTACAGCCAGCATCATGTACCCTCACTCAGTATATCTCCCGGTTGCAAAGATAGCGCAGGTTTGGGTCGTCCAGCACAATATATTAAACAAATCCTACCAAAATTGGGCGATTTGTCAGAAGGGAACACCTTTACCGCTCATGGGTTTCCCAAGTGCGGGCAGCTAAGCTACTAGTCTAACTGTTTACAGTGTCACAAGGACGATATCCAAGGCGGCTGTCTAGAAAGCTTCTGCCATGCTATTTTTGTCGATAGGTTTTGTCACTGGGACACGAGCAAGGAATCAAAAGTCGATTGGGATACCTATATTGCATCACCAGTTGAATAATACCTAGAAGGGGTGAATGGGGGAATTTCCTGAGTGCAATGGGTCACATCTCCAACCAGCTTGGAGGTGGAATTACTACGCTTGATATACGGTATAGGGTGTTCTCTTCTAAAAGAGCGATCTTCTAGCCAGCCCTATCTCCAGGTTGGGTGGTGCTCTTAGCAGTTAACACGTGGAATATATTATCCTAGGAAGGGTCCAATTCTGCCGGGGCGCTAGAGACCCGTTATTGCTCCCGGAAGAAAGCGATTCCCCATTTAGGTCCCGGCGCTGTTCTAACCTGTCCCTATTTCACGCCAGTGACCCCAGCCCGCCAGTCCGGACCGTGGTGCTGACAAAGGTTCGGCAGTCCGGTCAGTCTGGCCTCGGGTTTGAAAACCCTGGGTCAGTCCGGTCGAAATTCTGAGCGGCCGCCCCATGGCCAGGTAATCCGAAGATATCTATGGACGGCCTGCCGGATTTCCATTTTTAATCACTCGAATTAGGATAACAGGAGCAGCCCGCTCCCGGTACTATAGATCTCGCTGAAGACCGATCTATGTCATCCACCGATGAACCACCGGGAAAGCCAAATATATTGGCCGACCTCAAGATACTCTATACCATCTTTCACACCCACACCTCTCTAATTACATCAGGAATATGTAATATCACCGGGATCTTATGAAAAGTTGATCCTGTTCAATAATAAAGTATTTCCTAGTAATGAAGCATAAGTGGTTACTTGAAACATGGTACTGCAGGTGACCCAGGCCGAGCCCGGCTTTCGTTTGTAAAAGCGGATCTTTCCCACTATGCGGCCCAGGGGTCCCTGCAACAGCCTGGGTCAATCCGGTCGTCGCCAAAAGCGCACGGACTCGCCGATTACGATCACTGCTCAAGATCAGGATGTTCCAGGTTCCCATCGGTGGTGGTCGGGCCCGGATCTTAATGGCTGGGCACTTCGTGTGACGGCCTGAAGACGTCCTTTGTATCATACTGAGATACCCGTGCCCGACCTTCAACCCCCGTGGCGGTCCTCTTGGTGTGGGGCAGGAGCATTGCCATGCCGCCCTTACCCACCCTGCGGGGCGTGCCCGTGGCCGCAGCCCATCCAAGCCCTGTACGGTGCCCGATACCCTTGAGTGTATTCCTGCCATTATTATTTCTCGTACTTTCAAGGTCAGCTCATTCAATAGAAGATTGCTTTTTTTGCTCTTTTTCCTTACCGATAGATGGTATATGCTACAATAACGGATCTGTTCCCTGGATTTGTGTGTTCGTGTGTACTCTGTTTCGTGCAACCTAGGTTTAGTTGCTCTAAGTTTCGTTTCGCAGGGCTAGCAGTGGTGACTGCTCTGCCGAGTGCTTGTCCAAGCCACTGCTTTTGAGAGGTATTGAAGGTAACCTCTCCCCCTGCGCTTTCCTTCTTGCCCACCCTCCTTCCTTCCGCGCGCTCCCCCACAAGTATATCCACTAAATTCAACGATAAAGTTAACCCCGCACTGATTTTACTAACGCTGCCTGACGCCCCTTCAGTTGCGCTATTCTTTCTCCCCCTCACGGTTTGTATTCTGTGCGGTCTTGTCAACAAAAAGGTGGATAGACCAGGTGCAGTCCCGGATTCGGTACTCCAGTATTTTGTGTGTACCGAGATCTCAATTAACATCGTATTGCCCACTAGTGACGCTGGCCTATTGTCTGTTTTCCCTTCCCACGTGGTATCGCTCTTAAAGCTCTCTTTCCCGAACGCTACAACAAACGAGCTCTCAAACTAGACCATACCCATAATACATCCAAAGTCTGCTATCCTTCCTAGGATTCACAGCAGAGACACTAGGCGGTTTGCTAAGTTATTCACGGCAACGCATGGATCGAGTTCCAGGAAGAAGATATCTCGACGCTAGTCTGGCGGACGAGATCGGCGAGACACCACTTTTCTGGGCCGCTCGCGCAGATTTTGTGGAAGTTGCGGAGATGCTTTTAAACCATCCCCATGTCGACCCGAACCAACGAAATAGGTATGGCCAAACACCACTCTGGCGAGCAATCTGCGCTGGGGCAGAGGGGATGGTGGAGTTTCTTCTTGCACGGGACGATGTCAATCCCGATATTCCGAACGCCACCGGAGTAACACCACTTTGGCTTTCTGTCTATACCGGTGATGATGATGTTGTTCAACAGCTATTGGCAAGGGACGATGTCGATCCCAACGCTTTCGGGATTGGTCGCCAAACTCCGATACTATACGCTTCTTTGCAGGGATATGCGAACATTGTGGAGCTATTCTTAGCGCGAGCAGACGTCGACCCCGAAATCCGTGAGAGCGAAGGTCGGACCGCACTCTCTGAGGCCGCCCGTGGTGGTCATGCCAATATCGTGGAGCGGCTACTCGGGGTGCAAGATGTGAACCCCAATTCTCGAGACGGTGAAGGCCGAACACCCCTCTACTTGGCTGTGGCCGGAGGCCATGAATCAGTGGTGAAGATCCTGCTAGCGCGAACGGACGTCGACCCGGACATTCCCACTCTTACTGGTATAACACCACTTTCAATTGCCGCCTACCACAATCATGAAAGCATCGCCGTGCTGCTGTTACAGCGGGGGAACGTCAACCTCAACAAGCAATGCAATGCCGGCCAAACACCACTGTGGCGCGCATCCTCCAGGGGTTCCACCGGGGTTGTCAAGAGGCTCCTTGAATGCGACGAGATTGACACTGAAATACCAGACGACAGGGGCCTGACACCGCACGAATGTGCTACCTCCCAGTTGAACTTTGACATCGCCGGGCTGATAGAGGCGCGGAAAAGGCGCAGGCTTCAATATTAAGAAACGAAAAGACAACCACTATTGAATGTGACACTCCTAGGCTATTTCGAACTAGCCTGATCGAGTGGTGATCCTATGATACGAAAACCCAGCTGTCAATCTGTTATTTGGGCGATCAATCCGTTATCCTCGGTTCTTGATCTCTCATAACGATGTTTATATCTAGTGTGAGTAACATCCCGATCAACATAAAGACCCCCACCATGGCCCCAGATCTTGCGCCTTTCTCTACACATGTTTCTAATTTTCTGGAGAGCAGGATATTATTTTTTCACATCTGGCCTGCTCTTACGCAGTCGGCCGGAAATTTGGTTCACATCGCCCTCGTCCGTTGGTAATATTTACCTCCCCACCCAGATAACGCGGGATATCTACTAATGGTCTCGTGTGAAGATAGTGTATCTTTGATTTACTTGCATCTTTTTCTCTATTATTTTCTTGGCCATTATCACGGGTCCTGTTTTTCCCCCGACAAATCTCGCGTATTTTTTCATGAATGTTGGCTTCGAGGTGTTTCTATCGAGTCTCACTATTCCCCACTTGCTTCAGTCATAATTTATTATCGGGTCGATTCTGTTGTCAGCGAGCTGGGGTGAAGCCATTTCAATGTATTAGCAAACAAACATGTTCTCTACTATAAACCAATGCAATTCCATAAGCAAAGTCTTATCGCTGAACCTTCCCGCCGGTGTTGACTCACTTTAGTGGAAATACTTTACACACGATTCCGTTATGTCTCTTTCTTGTGTCTTTGGCAGATTTCACCCGAAAGCTCCCGAAAGATGAAACCCGAGGTAGCTGTAACATGAGTCATGGCAGCACTTGGACTAGTTGATTCTCCCAAACTACGCGATACGCGAGTTTTATTCAAGACTCGGACGAAGGTCACTCTTCTTGAAGCGCTCTGCCCCATATTAATACTGTGGAGACGGGGTGACCAGATGGCCTCCGGCATCGCTTCCTTAGATAGGGTAGGCGTAGGGCGCGACCCAAAGAGTATCCTGTGCCCTCCAGGTGCGCTGAGTGGCCTGATTGTGGGATTACTAAGATCTCCTGACTTGGCTGGCCTCCACACGCAGCCCATTCGAGTCACACAAATCTCAGGAGGGTCATCATTTGCCCAAATGGTGGGCCTTTGCGGGTGGGATAGTCACTTGAGGGTATTTGATGGCAAGGGCCTCACTGAGAGATGTTTCGTAGTTTCAGCTCTGGTTTCATCTATCGCAGAGACCGGCTGAATCGACGAAACGAGTCAGACCACAGAAGCCATGAGTTGGGCCAGGAAGTAGGGTAAAGCCAAAAAATATTCGTGCGCCAAAAACAGAATCAAAAGAAATTGAAGAATAAACTCAGAAGACCCTCTCCCATGGAATCCTGACCCATTCAAAATATTCAATATCCAAATTTACCGCCAGCATCACGTACTATCACTCAGTTAATGCCTCGGTTTCAAACGTAGTGCAGGTTTGGGTTCTCAAGCACGATATATTAAACAACTCCGACAGAAATCGGGCGAATTGTGAGAAGGGAAAACCTTTACAGCTCCTGGTTTTCCCAGGCCCGCGGGGGCTAAGCTACTGGTCTCACAGTTTACAGTGCTACAAGGACCATTTCCGAGGTGGCTCTCTAGAAAGCTTTGCCATGCTATTTTTGTTAATAGGTTTTGTCTCTGGGTCACAAGCCAGGAATCAAAAGTCCCTTGCGATAACTATATTGCATCGCAACTTCAAAAATAGCTAGCAAGGGTGCATGGGGGAATTTCCTTCGTGCCTTGGCTCACTTCTCCAACCCGCTTGGAGGTGGAATTACTACTCGTGCCGTACAGTATAGGATGTTCTCTTCTATAAGAGCGATATTCTGGCCAGCCCTATCGCCAGGTTGGGTGGTGCACAAGGCAGTTAACATGTCGAATATGTTATCCTAGGGAGAGTCCAATTCTGCCGGGGCGCTCGAGACCCGTTATTGCTTCCGGAAGAAAGCAATTTCTATTTTAGGTCCCAGCGGTGTTCTCAACTCTCCCTATTTCACGCTAGTTACCCTAACCTGCCACTCCAGGCCGTGGTGTTGACCACGGGTCGGCAGTCCGGTCAATCTGGCCTTAGGTTTGGGGACCCTGGGTCAGTCCGGTCGAAATTCTGAGCGGCGGCCCGATGCCCAGGTAATCTGAAGATATCTGTTGACGGCCTGCCGGCTCTCCTCTTTAATCGCTGGGAATGGTATAATAGCAGACACGTGCCCCCAGCGCGGTAGATTTCGCTTAAGACAAACCTCTCATATGTCATCCACCGATGACCCCCACGATACCCAAATATACTGTTCGACATCCAGAAACTGTATACCATTCTTCACACAACTCTCTAATCACCTCGCGAATATATATTAACCCTGTGATTTTATAAAGACTTAGTCCCAGTGCATAGAAAAATATCCTTTTTAGTAATGAAACACATGGGATCACTTGAGACATCGGCCTTCATGTGACCCAGCCCGGGCCCGGCTTCTGTTTGGGAAGGCCGCTTCCCCACAGTCCGGCCCGGTTGTCTCTGAAGAAGCCTGTGTCACCCCAGTCGTAACCAAAGCCTGACGGACCGGCCGCTTGCGATGACTGTAAACAAGAGACTTGGTGATCGCAGAAAGGTTCCTTACCCTATATACACCCCGATCCTTCAGACCAGGAAATTTGAACAACCACTCCAATTTACCTTCTCCCGCTCCAGCTTGTTCCACTCACCTTTCCTCTTCCACTCTACCAGTTATAGCACGGTAGAAGCGCTTGCAACCTTATTCACGTTCTGAGAGAGAAAGATTGATACAACCAACCCTGTCCAGCCTCTCCAAGCATCAGCATCTCTCCCTCCAATGGAAACACTGCCTTCTTCGTTTGTCCAGTTTTGACCATTTCTCGCCATGGAAAAGTGACCATTTTTCGTGTTGAGTGGCAATTTCGAAGACACTCCATTTTCCTGGAGCGCCCTCTGGTACAATTTCCCCGGAGGAGATAGGTATGCCAACCGCTGCATCGTCCAGCTCCTTGGGTCCAGTTATCGTTGGTTTCATCTCCCCTCCTATTAAATTATATTATACGCTAATTTAAGCTAGACCCGCCATCCTCGAATCCCGATCGCCGAAGATGACAGCATGTTGCTTTTGAAGCAAAAATCAATAATCAGTTAGAGTCTTAGAACCTATAAGGTATGATCACAGTGTAGGGAATGCGAGAGCGCTGTGATGTGGGAATGCCCACATAACCTCTTTTGGGCAGGTCATTTATATGGAAATTCTCGCAACGCGGTAAACTCGCTTTCCCGCACATACTGCATTTCCTAGTATTGTCGACGCATATACTAATATGTACACAGAGCGCAAGAATTCCCCTGACCCCGTCTACCATGATTCGTTCGACATTCAAGAAAGGTAGAGCCCACCCCCGTGCGACAATTATCCACCCTGTTGAGACCCTCGCTGTTGGTGACATCTTTGGTATCAACTAGGAAATCTTCATCATAATCAAGACCGGCCCAGGCTATCCCTGGCGTGGTTGAAAGTGGGAAATTTACCCCTCCGAACCGGGGGGATGTTGGGGTGAAACCTAGCGGCTATTCATTTGGACGAACCAAGTGGGCTGTCGGTCCAGATATCTACTCCGGATATGAATTAGACTGCTCTCGTCGACATGTCGAATCTTGCGAAAGGAAGGTGGGCAGTGATAACGTGGAAACACCAGTGGAGGCGGAGGAGGGCCCAGAATGGTGGGAGATTGAGGGTGACGGAGGGGAGGACGGGCTGGCCTAATATTCTGCGGATTCCGACTGTTGTTCGGACCAAGAGTGTGCCGACTCCCATGAAGAATGGGAAGGGGAAGATAGTGGCGGTGATAGTGATCATGAGGGGGAGTTGCTGGAGGAGGAAGACGAGCAGGAGCTCGACGAGAAGGATTTGGGGGAGAATGCATAGGAGGAGGAGCAGTGTGAGAAAAAGGAGAGGGAGTGCGAGGGCCAGGAGGAGGAGGTGGTGGTGGCAAGTCCGCGGGTACCAAGCGCTTAGCCTAGAACCAGGATTCTAGAGGCAAAGCCTCTGCGCTCTGCCCTAGTTTCAATTGACGACAGTCCTATGGAGCTCAATTTAAGAGCTGGCGGGTCAAATGCCGTATTATCCAATTCTGCATTCACTGTCACAATTCTATCTCGCCTATCCAAACAATGAATGTAGTACACAGCGGGGCAAGATGGCAAAATCAATCGTGGGCGAGTGTTTTTCCAAACATGTCAGCAGCTCCCATCAGCTCCCGCGATCAAAAACCAGGATATCTTGCTACCCGTGGAGTTGGGCGTCTTGCAACAGGGTATGGAACACCAATCCCTCCATCCTCAGTTCAGTGCGGGCAGCCACGGCCTTGGCATCAACCAAATATATTATCCCGATGTCACCGACAAAAGATTAAGCATTGTTGTTGGCGGACCCATTTCGCACCCCTCCTCCAAATATAAGATTCAATTTAAAAAGCACAACGAACCGGATCACGGGCGCGCTTGTGGATCAACCACATTCCAAATTAATGAGTATTCCTGTCCGGCAACCGACCACCAAATTGTTGTTAATCACCGGTGCTTATCCTAAAGGTGTCTTTTGGTCATGATCGACATTGTGTCCTTCTATAGGCAGCATAGGTATTAGGAAGAATGATGGTGGTGTGAGAGCGACTATGAGTAAGAATTCTAGGTGACATATAAGTTAGGTAAAGATGAACCAGAAAAGAGAGCAGCTGGGACGGGATACTGGTAATAAAGGATATAAAGAGAAGAAGATGGAATGGTAAAAGGAAAGGACACGTTACATATGGCAGAGAGGTAGATGAAGGTATACGGAGGAGGTGTGAGAGGTCATAGTGATGTGGAAATGATGTTGAGAAGGTCGCTGGCAGAGTGGGCACCTTTTTTGTATTTAAAGGATCTACTTGCCCCCCCTATGGTGGCTGGGAAGTGAGAAAACGAGATAATTCAATCCAATATACTATTCCTCAAACCTAGGCATCTCCCGAGTCCATCTGGTTCAGATGGAAGCATACAATTTCATGAGGCTATGAGTCCGGTAAGCGCATAAGAACAAGGGAGAAGTATCCACTCCAAGAAAAACCATTGATGATACGAGTCAAGAAACCAGACATGAGACCATGTCAACTGCCCGTGCCAATACTGGTATGACGTCACTTATGCAGTCCATAGAGAAGTTAGATGGCTCCATGGCCAGTTGCCAAAGCAACTACAATGCATGGCAATTTTGGAATACTAGAATATTATAAGCGCCTCTGGGGAGATGCAGTGAACATAGGGTTGAAGGGATTTGCCCTGTACCAAGGTGGCAACTATAGAATCAAATTCTGGAGGCTTTGGAAGAGATTGTCGAAGAGACTTCTTACAATATCGCGACCACAGAAGTCTCCGAGATGTTTGGTAGATCTCTAACTAAAGATTCTTGAAGTGAACTGAAGAGAGTAACTGTTCAACCAAGTATATTGAAAACTCGGTTTGCAGAAGTCTGCCTCTTCTAACATGAAGAAAAGCAGTTCTTAAATACACTTCGTAGGCTACCATGAGCCTTGTTCTCATAACACATAAGACTGCAAAATAGTAGCCTTGAAACCTAACATAAAACATATAGAGTATCAAACTGATACTCGAAACCAAGCATAAAACATATAGAGTATCAAGCCCTATACTCTCAGGCTAGAGGCACACCTCATTTCCTGAAATAATTTCACAATTCAATCAGTATCAACTGATACCTGAAAATCCTGAACCAGTAACTTGTACCTGTTACACTCCGAAAACAAAATAAAATCCTTATTGCAAAACATAACAAGGAAATCCCTAATCCTCGCTATCATAATCAGAATTCAAATAAGGATCCCAAAAACCTTTATCAGCTGGGAGTACATCTGAATAGCTCTCAAAGCCATCCTTGGTAGGAGAAAAAGATATAGGAATAAACCCAGAAAATACCGCAGGAAACTCATCTCCGGGCATGTTATCTGTCCACCAAGCCTGAACCAAATCCATCACATGATCTAACCCTTCTACTGGTTTCCAACTATTCTCTCATGCTGAATAACGCTTTCAACGAACTAAGAAGTGTCTTTTGCCATATCGTGCCCTGTAATCGAGGACTGATTGTACTTCCCATTCCTATTCTTCGTTGATAAGGATGGGTGCTTATTACGCAAAGGCTGGTCCAGGGAACCAAAAATTGTCGTTAGGGTGGTAAGGTTTGATCACTGAAGTATGGAATACTCTCTTTTTCCTCTGGTATATCCTCACATCTATGCTGGTAGTGTAGTTCAGTGTATTTTCATCGAATTCGAGTAGTGTAAAGAGGCCTTGCCAGCGTGGCTGTAATTTCTGAGATCTGGCAGATTCTGTCGCAAACTGGTCTCCAAAAAGCACACTCTTTGCACCAATCTCAACAGGGTTGTGTGAGTTCCTCCTCTTTGATGCTACTATGTTTGATCTTACTCGCGCCAACTGCAACACTTGGTATACTGCTTTCCTAATCTCTTGGTCACGATTAAAGTAATCACAGGATGCTGGGACTGTTGTGCAGTTGACCTTCCAGGTGTCGAGTGGTTGGTGTTCTCGTCCATGCACAGCCTTGTAGGGGGACATTCCAATGGTATCAGAGTGAGCCACGTTGGAGTAAGCTGTCACTTCAGGGAGGGAGGTAAGCTAGTAGGTCTGGCTTGCGTTAACAACATTCCTTAATGCGGTCTTCAGTTCTCTGATCTTCCTTTCTGCTGGTGCATCGGTTTGGTGGTGGCCAGGTGTAGCCAGAATATGTTCAACTCCCATCGTTTTCAAAGTCTGTTTCCAAAACTGGGAGGTGAATCAGGGGTCAGCATTGCTAACTTTTGATGTAGGTATTCCATGAGGTGTGAAGATATAGTTCTGGAGTAATTCCATTGCCGATATCGCAGCCACATTCACTGATGCTGGTATCAGCCATCTGAAACCTACTGTTTTATCTACTACCACTAATACTGAATCATGTCCTTCTGGCTTAGTAAAAGGACTCCAGAAATCGATAGCATAGCGTGAAAATATCTTGGAGGGGAAGGGGATTGAAAGGGTATTGTCCATGGGTAATGTAGTCCTTTCACGGTTCAGTTAACATATGTCACACTGCTAGACATAGTCTTGGAAATCCTTCATTATCACCAGCCAGTAGATGTATTCCGTTGCGTACTATAGATTTCAATCAGTGTGATGGTGTCTTTTATTATGTATCTTCCCTATCATCAGTTCTCTTAGCATTTCTCCATTCACTCCATGACCCTGTTGTAACTGGTACTGGTTACTGGTTTAGGATTTTCAGGTATCAGTTGATAGTGTTTGAGTTTTGAATTTGCTTCAGGAAACGAGGTGTGCTTCCAGCCTGATAGTATAGGGTTTGATATTCCATATGTTTTATGTTTAGTTTCGCGTATCGGTTTGATACTCCACATGTTTTGTGTTTGGTTCTAAGGCTACCGCTTTGAGAGTCTTATATGTTATGAGAACAAGGCTCTTGGTAGCATAAGAAGTGTATTTAAGAACTGCTATTCTTCACGTTAGAAGAAGCAGACTTTAAGAGACAGAGTTTTCAATATACTTGGTTGAACAGTTACTTTCTTCAGTTTGCTTTGAGAATCTTTATTTTGAGATCCACCAAACATCTCGGAGACCTCATTAGTCGCGATATAGTGAGAAGTCTTTTCAAGAACCTGAGTTAAAGCCTCGGGACTTTGCAGCACAGGTTACCACCTACGGTAAAGAACAAAGCCCATTAACCCTACGTTTACCGCATCTCCCGAGAAGGGGTTACATTTTTTTAACTACAACAAGTTATCAAGATAGAAGACGTTCCAGGACCAGGTAAGGACAAGGCCCTCGAGAAAGGTTCTAAACAGCGCTGATGGGATTCCAAAGGACGATTCACAAAGACTCCACCTTTGGAGCAGGCAGCAAGCAATGAAGCTGCTAGGTAGATAGCCAGAGACGCTGCTGAACAATCAACAGGAGAATCATCACAACAACTACTGGAACCGCCAACCACTACCCAGGGAGGGTACTCAGAATCTCCAAAAAAGCCTACGAGTACACGAGTACCTTCCGCACTACCCAGTAACGATCCGGAGAGCTCCGATAGCGACAAAGGATCAGACGACATGGCTTCAGAAGCAGGACCCTCAGGGTCCGGAGCCCCAGCACCAGAGGTCCCCAGACCACCGACACCTAGGCCTAACCCGGCTGTCACAGCTAAACTCAGTATCAAAGTACCTTCACCCAGCAGGTTCACAGGTGAAGGAGATGATCTCAAACCAGAATCCTTTGCTAGATTGCATAATTCAGTATAGTTATACCTACGGATCAATGGACTACGGAGTAGCGCAGCTGGAGGAGGAAACTATTGGATCCTCTATACTGAAGCACTAGCTCAAGAAGCAGCTTTCCAAGCAGCTGAGTATTTGGGTGAATACATGACGAGAGAAGACCTTCTTGGATTCCTACGAGAAAGATTCCAATCTTCAAAACAAAAATACGATACCTATTGCAAGTTCCATAAAATCACACAAGTGTATAACGCGAAGATACGACGAATATCAACCATAGCAACTGACATGCTGATGCTTCGATCACGCCTACCTGCAAACACCATAAGCGACTATGCTTTCATCCAACAGTTCTTTAACAGCATGCATCCTAGACTACAGTAAGAACCAAAATTACAGCATGCTGAAACAGATACTGTTATGGAAGTTTTACAAAAGGTGGAAAGAATACATGCTACCCTAAAAAGCACTGGCACCTATGGGAAGGAAAGATTCGAGAAACCAGCAAAGGAATTCACCTTCAAACAAGAAGGCTGGAAAGACAGTCGAAAACCAAGCAACAAGCCGCACACTTAACCTAAGAAAAGAAAGGAAAAGGTCTTGTGCTATACCTGCATAGGGAAAGGCCATCTGGCACGAGATTGCCACAGCAAAGATAACAAGAGCAAAGGAAAAGGTAAAGCAAAGGTGAAGAAGGAAGTCACCTCCAACAGAGTGGAACAGGAACAACTAGCGGAAGAAGTGTTTATCAATGGCATGGAAATTGAGGAAGAAAAAGAAGACATCTTCACGATGGCTGCTAGACCAACAAATGTCAAACCTCATGACGCTCTTGAAGGAACAATGCACATCAATGGCAAAGAAGCCCGAGTCCTTTTTGATACTGGATCAATAGGTGCGAACCTGATTAGAGCCACCTTGGTCACTACACGTGGAATTCCATGTCAAGAATTGAAGACACCAATCAGAATACATCTAGCCATGAAAGGATCACGATCCGAAGGTGATAAAGATTGTTCAGTCAATATATCAGCAGGAAAGCTGCGCGTACCAGGGACTGGAATGTTGGTCAGAAACCTAGCAAAATACGATGTACTAATAGGAATGCCGTTTCTGGAACAACACCAAACTCATATCGAATGTGGCAAATTAGCTATCCTGTTTCCCAAACAGAATGTTCGAATTATTTGCACATCTACTAGTGGCATGATCCATGCAGCAGTGCTTAGCACTAAAGAAGTTATGGACTAATACCCGGAAGTATTTCCAGAGGAAATACCAGAAAACCTGCCACCTCTAAGAAAGATAAATCACAAGATTGACCTCCAGGCAAGAAAGGAGCAGTGCTCTTTACCCACCTACTCAATACCGGAACGATGGGCAACAAATATGAGTATATGGCTAAGAGAAAAGGAGAAAGCAGGAATCATCAAACGACAAGCAGTTTTATTGGCAGCACCTATGTTTGTGCAAGAGAAAACGGACAAGAAATGAATTACACCATTAGTGGACCTCACAGCGAGAAATAAGATCAGAATCAAAGATGTTGAGACTATTCGAAACCAAACAATGATCCTGAATCACCTAGCTAGGGCGAGATACCGTAGTAAAATCAATCTTAGCGATGCCTACTTCAGAGAAGCGTGGAACCAGAAGATGTAAGCAAGAATGCTTTCAAAACACCATTTGGATGTTTCGACAGCAAGGTTATACTACAAGAAGATATGAATGCTCCAGCAACTTTCATGCGCATAATGTCTGATTTATTCGCCGACTATCTAGGGTGGTTCATCTGGGTATATATTGATGATATACTCATATTTTCCGATACAGAGTCTGAGCATCTGAAACACATATCCCTAATTTGCGACAAACTAAAAGAAGCTCGATTCTATGCAAGCAGGAAGAAATCCGCATTCATCGCCACCAGTATAGAAGTCCTAGGCCATGTTACCAATGATGAAGGGCACTCACAAGCACCGAAAAAGATAGCGAAAATTGAAGAATGGACTACGCCTCAAACCAAGAAACAGCTACAGGAATTCTTGGGAATGGTCAACTACATCAGTCAGTTTTTGCCACACGTTGCAACAATTATCTCACCCTTAACGGAACTCACCGGAGTTGCAGAATTTGTTTGAACCGCCACCCAAGACCAAGCCATGGATAATGTTAAGCGAGTTGTGGAAAATAAGAGGTTATGAAACCACTACAATATGATTCGTCACTTCCAATATAGTTGATAACAGATGCATCCAACACAGGCATGGGAGCATGGGTGGGACAAGGAGAAACACCCGCGAATGCAAGGCCTGCTTCGCTTCATAGCAGGAAATTCTCTAATAGCCAAATGAATTATGGCACAACCGACAAGGAAGCTCTAGTGATAGTTGATACTCTAAGGGCATTCCCCGACATACTTGCAGGAAGCAAGTTTACTATCGTCACAGGTCATCTACCTCTGATGTACCTTAAGACGAGCAGTACACCCACCAAAAAATAGTTACGATGGTGAGGGTTCATTGGGAAATACGATACTGAAATAGTATACAGACTAGGAAAATGGAACTATTTAACAGATGATTTATCCCGCCTTTATGATGAGAATGATGATTACCCAAATACTGCAAACAATCCTACATCAGAAGACGATTCACCTAGTTCCTCCCCTATCTCATCCCTTCTTTCTTGAGAAGAATCTACTATTGAACACGAAATGTCTCGATTGCAAGCCCTGACAGTTGAGCACATCTGTGCTCATTCAGAATGGAGAAGCAACTGCAGCATGGAGCAAGCACAACTAGATGCAAACGATTACAGAAATGGCAAACGCCTAAACGATTGGGGAGACCAGCGAAGTTATACCAGTGGTAGGAGTGAGGAGGAACTCGAACATGTGTCAATGTATCGGGCATTCTGCAACATACCTTTCTGCCCTGACCATGAGGAATTGAAACCTAAAACTAAGATCTACACCAGCTCCCCTTGCAGCAGCCCACCAGTTATCGAAACCCCACCTAACACTGACAATGATCAAAATAATAGAAACGCCCATTCACCATGCCCCTATTGAATTTGTATGTAGCGGCACAATCTTAATAGCTTGAGTACGAGAATACGATACAGTATTAAAGGTCTACTGTAGGCACACTTAGGCGAGGAGGATGGTAGTAGGAAGGCAGATTGGTAGTAGTTCTTGTCCTTGATTCTTTCTGACACTCAGAGCAGTAACCAGCTATATATACAGGTGCGCATACTTAAGTGAAGAAAAGAAATAATCAGGAAAATCTTGTAGAAACATAAGTGCGAACAAGTTTGACCCTGAAAAACTACAAACGAAATTCAAAATAAAATATATATAACTTGTAATGGTGTGTGAGATTTTAAGCGGAAAACTAACATGCAATGCACCTTCCAAAAAGGTCGCAGTACATAAGTGAGAATAACCGAGACATCCCACACATGCAATAAGAAAACATATATCCAATTATCACATCGTTATCATGAAATATAAACGAAATACTCAATGTATATGCTCTTGCTGTAGTAATGTTCGTGATCTATAGATAAACCAGAAATATAACTAAGAAGAGAAAAACAAGTTATTTAAAAGAAATATACTTATGAAACGAATAATAGAAAGTTTCAACAGCCCCCCACTTGATATCCGTGCCATCAAAAAGCTTGTCAAGAAAGCTTTAGGCTGTAGCACACCCTCTACGGAAAGTCATAACTCCAAATACCCTGAGCACCACCATAACAAACCCCTCTCTGGAGGGCCCCTTGCGTACCTGAATGAGGTTCCCGTAGTGGAACCACCCTCCCTGCCTCAGAAGAAAGGTGAGCTCTACAAAAGTGTACGAAACACCGGAAGAGGAGGAAGATGTAACGGTATTAGAAATGTTGGTGGATGAAAGTGATATCATCGAAGGAGTGGAAGATATGAAAAACATTTGTATGGAACAGAGGGTTAAAGGATATCGAAACGACCCTGTCTATCAGTTCGCGAAGGATTCCAGCCTCACTTCGCGCAACGAAATGATGCAAGATTACTGAATACGCAATGGTGTACTCTATGCCAATACAAGAGGTGGAGAACACTGCATTTACATTCCGAAGGGTCATGGAGTGAATGGGGAAATGCTAGGAGAACTGATGATATGGGAGATACATAATAAAGGACACCATAGAGCTGATCGAAACCTTCGGTATGTAACGGAATAGATTTACTGGCCGGAGAAGAGGAAAGCTTTCAAAGACTATGTCCATCAATGTGACATATGTCAACTGAATCGGCAAAGGACAATATTACCTACTGGCAACACCCTCTCGCTTCGCTTTCCCTCCGAGATATTTTCCCGCTGCACAATTGACTTCATGCGTCCTTTCACTAAACTGAAAGGATATGATTCAGTATTGGTGGTAGTAGACAGAGCGGTTGGTTTCAGCAGGCTGATACCAATATCAGTAAACGCTCCTGCGCTTTCGATAATGGAATTACTCCGTCACCATATTTCCACCCCTCATGCAATACCTACGTCGATTGTTAGCGATGCTGCCACTCGATTCACCTCTCGGTTTTGGAAACAAACTTTGAAGACAATAGGAGTTGAATACATCATGGCTATACCTGGTCATCACCAAACCAATGGACCAGCAGAAAGGAAGATCACAGAACTGAAAACAGCATTAAGGGATGTTGTTAATACACACGAGATCAACTGGCTTACCGTCCTCCCTGAAGTAACAGCTTACTCCAACGCAGGTCACTCAGATACTATAGGAATGTCACCATACAAAGCTGTGTAGGGACGAGAATACCAACTACGCGATACCTATAAAGTCAACTCTACAACTGCGCCTGCATCCGATGATCACTACTACCGACACTAAGAGACCAGAAATGCGGCATACCATGTGTTACGGTTGGCTAGAGCAAGATCAAACAGAGTGGCAGTTAAAAGGAGAAACTCACACAAACCCGCGGAGATTGTGGAAAGAACCATGGTTTTTGAAGACTAATTTGCGACCGAATTTGGCAGATCTCAAAAATTACAGCTACGATGGCGCGGCCCTTTTACAGTACTCGAATTTGACGAACACACCCAGAGCTATACGGTTAGCATGGACCCTAGGATATACCGAAGCAAGAAAGGAGTTTTCCACTACTCAGTTGTCAAATCTTACCACCTTAACGACCGCTTCTAGTTCTCAGGATGAGCATTCGGAAAGCGCGCACCCATTCTCATCAACGAAGAACAGGAATGGGATGTTCAATCCGTGATCGATCACAGGGAGCGATATGGAAAGGGACAGTTCTTGGTTAGTTGGAAAGGATACCCAGCAACCGAGAATAGTTGGGAACCGGTGGCAGGATCAGAACATGCGATAAATTTGGTTCAGGCATGGTGGACAGATACCATGCCAGGAGATGAGTTTCCTATGGTATTTTCTGAGTTTATTCCTATGTGTTATTCTCCCACTAAGGATGGCTTTGAGAGCTATCAAAATGTACCCCCGGTTGATAGAGGTTTTCGGGATCCTCATTTGAATTCTGATTATGATAGCGAGGATTAGGAATTTTCCTGTTATGTTTTGAAATAAGGGTTTTATTTTGTTTTCAGGGTGTAACCGGTACTGGTTCCTGGTTTAGGATGTTCAGGTATCCGTTGATACTGTTTGAGTTTTGAATTTGCTTCAGGAAACGAGGTGTGCCTCTAGCCTGATAGTATAGGGTTTGATACTCTATATGTTTTATATCTGGTTACGAGTATCGGTTTGATACTCTATATATTTTAGGTTTGGTTTCGAGTATCGGTTTGATACTCCAAATGTTTTATGTGTGGTTTCAAGGCTACCGCTTTGGGAGTCTTATATGTTACGAGAACAAGGCTCTTGGTAGCTTAAGAAGTGTATTTAAGAACCGCTATTCTTCAGGTTAGAAGAAGCAGACTTCGAGAGACAGAGTTTTCAATATACTTGGTCGAATAGTTACTTTCTTCAGTTCACTTCGAGAATCTTTAGTTTGAGATCCACCAAACATCTCAGAAACTTCAGTAGTTGTGATATAGAGAGAGGTCTTTTCAACAACTGCAGTTAAATCCTCCGGACTTTGCTTCACTAGTTACCACCTATGGTAAAGAACAAAGCCCGTTAACCCTACGTTTACCGCATCTCCCGAGAAGCAGTTACACCTGTGGAATGTAAAGGCAATCTTCTCCTACTCTTGCAGTGACCTGGAGTAGACCATTACATATGTTATAAGGTTGCATGATTCTGTTTTGTGAAGTCTGGTAGGAATCCTTTGCTAGCTGGTAGATAGCGTCGCTCCTAGACCCTTTGATCATCTATTCCCTACAAATGTGTTTGATATTATCCACTCCTCAAATGATATCAGTTTTATCAACCCCTCCTTCTAATACCGTTACCTCCTCCTCCTCATCAGGTGTCACATCAACCTTGTTGAAATTTCGTATTATTCGTTTCATAAGTATATTTCTTTTAAATAACTTGTATTTCTCTCTTTAGTTCTATTTTTCCTTTACCTATAGATCACAAACATTACTACAGCTAGAGCATATACATCGGGTATTGCGTTTATATTTCACGATAACGATGGGATAATTGGATATATATTTTCTCACTACATGAACGAGATATTACAGTTATTTTTACTCATTTACTACAACCTTTTGAGAAGGCGCATTGAATGTTTTTTCCGCTTAAAATCTCTTACACCATTACGATTTATATATATTTTATTGTGCATTTACTTGGCAGTTTTTCAGGGTCAAACCTGTTCGCAATTATATTTTTTACAAGATTTTCACACGTATTTCTTTTCTTCGCTCTAGTATGTGCACCTGCATATATCACTAGTAATTGCTCCGCATGTTAGAAGGAATTAAGGACAAGAACTATGACCAATCAGCCTTCCTACTACCATTCTTCTCACCTAAGTGTGCTTACAGTATCTCTTTAATACTGTATCGTATTCTCGGACTCAAGCTATTAAGATTGTGCCGCTACATACAAATTCAATAGGTTCTAAGCCCGGTACATTCATAGTCATACGACATACACTTACACACTTGAACAGAAGACCTTCTACTACTCCACCTCTCACCAACAGATTATCGCTTCCTCCATCCGCACGGTTTTATCGCTTCCAAACTACAGTCGCAACCCTCTCTCTTACCATCAGAGCTTGTACCCCCAATAACACTAACCACTCAGGAATACACCTTATCGCTTCCTATAGCACACCAAGGTACTCGATTGGCTAGGCCTATTATTTAATTTCCAACACAAGTACCAATACTTAAGCAACATGGACGATAGTTCACCTGGAACCACTATACCACTTCCTGTATCCCCTGCAACTCCAGCGCTCCCAGTACACCCTGTGGCCGCCGCACCACTTCCCACAGCTGCTTCAGCTGCTACCAGTATCATGAACAATTCCAAACATTCTTGGACACCACCCTATAAACTAAGCTCCATTCCAAAGCTTATGGGCCCTATAACTATAGAACATGACGAGACATCTCGGAACATGTCCTGGGATTATACAACTGCTGGGACATAGTGATAGAAAGAGAAACAATACCGGAACCATTGGAAGACGAAGATGGCAAAAACAATAGTGAAAATATAGATGAGTTTAGAGATCGATACCAATAGGCCTCGATGTATTTCCTTGAAACGATAAACTCCAAGTGACTAATCCTTCTGGCACCACACAAAACACTAGCAGTCATATGGAAAGCGTTCCAAGATAAGTTCGCAAGAGAAAATACCTCCTCCTTCTTCAAGCAACTAAATGCAGTCCTTGATGCCAAATATGATGAAGGCATACCGATTGCTGATCACATCAATCCATACAATACCCTCTGGAATTGAATGTAACACTATTGCTCTGCCTTCTCCGCGGATGACCGATATACCTTGCGATTTGTTTTCAGAATGGTTTTCGAATCACCCGGCAGCAAAAGCTGCCATTCTTCTCTGTTCCCTTCTCAAGTCAATGAGTAATATAGTTGACAACCTCCAAACTAAGGAGGACCTTACCTACAATGATATCTACAATAGGTTGTTGGACCTGAGACCTTCGGGCAGTTCCGAAGCAGGTAAAGCGTATAAAAGTGCTGATGTCAAAGGAAAAGGAAAGGAAAGAGAAATGGTTCGAAGGACACCGGCAAACACCAAGGAATGTACCCACTGCAAAAAGCATTACCCCACTGCGCGGTCAGAAGGACATACTTGGAATGAGTGTTACAAACTCAAGACCGACACCCAAAAGAAGAAGGAAAGAAAAGTTGTTAACTCAGCTAAGATCGGAAAGCAAGAGATATCCGAACCAGTCAGTACATCCTTCTCCTTACTCTCTATGCAAAGAAATCCTCACCCACTCAACTGGGTAATCGATACCGGTGCAAGCTTACACAGGACAAACAACCTAGACCTTCTTATAGACTATGTACCTTCAATAGGTACCATTAGGTTGGGAGATAACTTGGTAATAGAGTCACGTGGTTCAGGAATGGTTAGACTCATGGCCAAAACCTCAAAAGGTCATCTAGTTCCAATAGTCCTACAACGTGTTCTCTGGGTTCTCAAGTTGGGTAAAAGCAACTTGATGTCATGGCATGCTGCGGGTTCGATGGGAAAAGGATTTTCTTTATGTAGTGAAGGGCAGAACATGTTCATTTTAGAGAAAAATCAAGTTGAAGTGGTTTGGGAAAACTAGACGGTCAAGATTATGTTGTGCAAGAAGAAAAAGAAGCAGCGAACAAGATGACTTACCAACAATGGCATGAAGCACTTGGACACCCTTTGCCTCCTTACCTCTAAAGCACCAACTACAGCAACAACCCATCAATCCCGAAAGTTCCTAAAGACTGGCATTGTGAAACTTGGATTACCTCTAAGTCAACATAGGACCAACCTGAGGCAACACAAAAACGATGTGAAAACTCTTTCGAATAGATTCATTCAGATCTAGGTGGAAGGTTTTCATCCTTATCCTTTGTCAACTCCTGGTACTATATGATATTCATGGATAACTCTACATGATACACCGGGGTCTATCTGCTTAAAACTAAGTCGGATACCATAATAGTATTCACACAGTTCATCAAAGAAAGATAAAAACTGGACACCGCTGTTATTGAAAGATTCCGCACAGATAATGGAGGAGAATGCGTCAATAATATAATGCTTTTATTGTTACAGAAGCGTGGAATCGAACATGACAAAACCCCTCACTATTCTTTTGAATCTAATGGTGTTGCCGAATAGTACAATAAGACAATTATCTCACTGCCACGTTTTATGCGAAAAGGATTCCCGCTACGCTTATAGGCTGAAGCAATCACAACTGCCATATACTTAAGGAATAGACTCCCTAACCAATCTATAGGAAATCCAATGCCCTATGAATCTCGCTACAACAAAAAGCGGTTGTTAAACTACCTTCACCACTACAAAACCAAATGCTTTGTCCATATACCAGAGGAAACTTGTAAACCTGGAAAAATGTTACAACCCCACGCAATCGAAGGATACCTTGTCTGATACACTTCTTCCCACAAGATATACCGAAAATACATCCCCTCACATCATAGGATTTCCAAAGCTCAATAGATTCACTGGACGAATGAGATAATACAACCATCTACTCTATCAGAATCGTTACCAGAACCTGAAACCTATGCGGATATCTCTCTACATCCTCTTCCAACTCCACGTGAGCCATCGGAACCGAAAGAAGAAAAGATACCATCAAAACCAAACATGAAAATTGGAATACATCCTCCTCCACTGCCCGAAAACCCAAAAGAATATGATGAATCCGTAACATCAGAGGCAATACCAGAACCACCTCAACAAGAGGAACAACTGGAGGAACCACCTGCAACAGGACCAGATCTAGAAGACTCATTCGCCCACCACAGTAGTATGGCAGAAATGTCAAAGTACAAGAAAACGAGGACCTCTTGACATACCACCAAGCAACCACGAGCTTGGTTAAGGCACACTGGACCTCAGTCATGGATGACAAGATAAAAGCACTAAAGAAAAATGAGACTTTTGATGTAGTAGATAAGCCGATAGGAAGGAAAATTATCGCTAGTAAGTGGGTATACAAAACAAAACAAAATGATGACAGTACACTGGAAAGACACCGTGTAAGAGCCATAGAGTATTATATATCCAAAGGTTTCTCACAAGTGCCAGGATTCGACTTTGAAGACACCTTCGCACCAGTTATCAGTTACGAATCATTACATTTCCTACTTGTGGTATACACCAAAAACAAAGGGCGACCAAGACAATTCGATGTTAAATCCGCTTTCCTTTGCGGCGAATTGAAAGAAGAGGTCTATGTGCACCTGTTACCAGGTACAGTAATGGAGATAAAGTATGGCAACTTAACCGATGTCTCTATGGACTTAAGCAATCTGCGAATGAATGGTATGCTCTCCACGCTAGATACTTAACATCTAGAGGTTTGGCGACATCCTCCCTAGACCCATGCATGTTCGTTCACAGTAAACATGATACCTCCATATCGGTTTATGTTGACGACATCACTATATACTAAGCCGAAACTCCCCAAGCCATCTCTCTGATAGAAGACTTGAAAATGGCATTCGAGATTACCGACTTAGGGGAAGCTACATTCCTGCTTGGACTCTACATCGCGTATACATCAGATAGGATACATCTTAGCCAAGAACAATACATCCTGTCAATCCTCAAAAGGTACTCTATGGAAAACTCACATTCTGTATCTACACCCTTACCAAAAGTCATTGAACTACAGAAATGAACAGATGAGGAACAGATACGGATCCTTCTATATAGCAATCGATAATAGGATCACTTATGTATTTGACCACTGGTACAAGACCTGACCTAGTGTATACCATTTCATTTTTCCCTCAATTCTCTTCATGTTCATCAGCACAGCACCTCAAGGCCGCAATACATGTCTTAAGTTACATCAATAGTACAAAGAATATTGGACTACACTACCCATATACCACTACAAATACTATCGATACCTATGTCGATACGGACTTCATTGATTGTTTGCATACTCGTGGTTCCTTTACAGTATACATTGTACACTTCAATGTTGCTCGTATCTCCTAGTGATGCAAGAAACAGGCCTCGGTCGCAACTTCTACAACCGCGGCGGAATATGTAGCGATGTCACTGGCTGCGTGGCAGATCCAATGGTACATTAAAGGTCTGGAGGACATCTACCAAACCGTACCTATTGCCATGCATGCCAATCATACTAGGGCGAATTTATTAGCGACAATGTATCAGTTAAACGAACAAACAAAACATATCGATAAACATTGATATAAAATGCGAGATGAAATTGTTAATGGCTCGTTCACACTACTTAAAGTTGCATCCTCACAAAGCCTAGCCGATATATGTACTAAGACTTTGGCAAAACCAGCGCATGATCGTCTAAGGGGACTTTGAGGCTGTAGATAATGAGGGGAAGTGTGGAAATTTCCTATTATTTGTTTCAAAAGTATATTTCTTTTAAATAAGTTGTATTTCTCGCTTTAGTTATATTTTTGCTTTACCTATAGATCACAAACATTACTAGAGCTAGAGCATATACATCGGGTATTGCCTTTATATTTCATGATAACGATAGGATAATTGGATATATATTCTCTTACTGCATGAGTAAGATATTGCAGTTGTTTTTACTCATGTACAACAACCTTTTCAGAAGATGCATTGCATGTTTTTTCCGCTTAAAATTTCTCCCACTATTACGATTTATATATATTTTATGGGGGATTTACTTGGCAGTCTTTCAGGGCCAAACTTATGTGCACTTATATTTTTCACAAGATTTTGCCAGTTATTTCTTTTCTTCGCTTACGGATGCGCACCTGTATATATAGCTGGTAACCGCTGTGACTGTTGGAAAGAATTTAGGATAAGAACTACGATGAATCAGCCTCCCTACTACCATCCGCCTCGCCTCAGTGTGCCTGCAGTATATCTTCAATACTGTATCGTATTCTCGTACTCATGCTATTAGGATTGTGCCGCTACATATAAATTCAATAAACCTTGTAGAGCTCATGTTTCTAATGAGGTAAGGGGGGTGTATAACTGCCTCGCGGGAGATGCCGTAATCGTAGGGTTAAGTGGCTTTGTTCTGTTCCAAGGTGGGATCTAGCGAGCCAAACTCCGTACGATTTGGAGCGGTTATTAGATAGACCTCTAACTATATCGCGACTACAGAAGTCTCCGAGATATTTGGTGGATCTCAAACTAAAGATACTTTCCGCGAACTTAAGAGAGTAACTGTTCAACCAATTATATTGAAAACCTCTGTCTGCCAAAGTCCAACTCTTCTAACATGTAGCATAGCAGTTCTTAAATACACTTCCTTGGCTACCTGGAGCCTTACTGCCTCCAACCCATAAGACTCCCAAATGGCAGCCTTGAAACCAAGCACAAAACATAAAGAGTATCAAACCAATACTTACAACTAAACATAAAACATATAGAGTATCAAACTTATAGTCAAAACCAAACATAAAACATATAGAGTTTCAAACTGATACTCGAAACCAAACATAAAACATATAGAGTATGAAACCCTATACTATCCTGATAGAGCCACACCTCATTTCCTAAAACAAATTCAAAACTCAAGCGGTATCAACTGATACCGGAAAATCCTAAACCAGTAACCAGTACCGGTTACACCGCAAAAACAAAATAAAAGACTTATTTCAAAACATAACAAGAAAATCCCTAATCCTCAGTATCATAATCAGAATTCAAATAAGGATCCTAAAATCCTTTGTCAACTAGGGGTACATCTGAATAGCTTTGTAACCGGTACAGGTTACTGGTTTAGGATTTTAAGTATCATTTAATACTGTTTGTGTTTTGAAATTGTTTCAGAAAACGAGGTGTGCCTCGAGCCTGAAAATATAGGGTTTGATACTCTATATATTTTATAATTGGTTTCGAGTATCGATCTAATACTCTATATATTTTATGTTTGGTTTCCAATATTCGTTTAATAATCTATATGTTTTATGCTTGGTTTCGAGTATTGGTTTCGTACTTTATATGTTTTATGTTTAGTTTCAAGGCTACCATTTTGGAGTCTTATATGTTATGAGAATAAAGGCTTTTGGTAGCCTAAGATATGTATTAAAGAACTGCTATTCTTCATTCTAGAAGAGGCAGACTTTGGCAAACAGAGTTTTCAATATACTTGGCTGAACAGTTACTATCGTCAGTTCTCTTTGAGAATCTTGTGTTTGAGAATCCACCTAGCATCTCTGAGACTTCAGTAGTCACAATATAGTAAGAAGACTATTCAACAACCTCAGCTAAAGCCTCTGGACCTTGATGCGCTAGCTACCACCTTGTTACGGAATAAAGCTCCTCAAACCCACGATTTCCTCTTCTCCAGAGAGGCAGTTACAAGGTTTCAAAGCCATCCTTAGTAGCAGAATAAGAAATAGGAATAAACCCCGAAAATACTACAGGAAACCCATCTCCGGGCATGTGATCGGTCCACCATACCTGAACCAAATCCATCGGATGTTCCCACCCTTCTACTAGTTTACAAGTATTCTCCCTTGCTGGATAACCCTTCGAAACAACCAAGAACTGTCCTTTGCCATATTTTTACCCGTAATTCAGGACTGATTGAACTTTCCATTCCTGTTCTTCATTAATAAGGATGGGTGCTAGTTTCGCAAATCCACAACTTGGGAAATTGAAAAATGTCATTCGGATGGTAAGGCTTGCCTACCGAAAAATGGAATAATCCTTTCTTCCTCCTGTATATCCTCGCATTTATGCTAACTGTGTAGTTCTGTGCCTGTTCATCGAATTTAAGTACTGTAGAGGGGCCTTGCCAATGTCGTTGTAATTTCTGAGATCTGCCAGATTGCATCGCAACCGGGTCCCCGAAAACGATAATCCTTGCCCCAATCTCGACCGGTTTGCCTGGATTCCTCAAATTGGCAGCTACTTTGGTTGATCTTGCCCTGGCCAACCGTAACGCTTAATATACCGCGTTCCTAATCTCTTAGTGATGACTGCAGTAATCATCACATGCGAGGACAGTTGTGGAATTGACTTTATAGGTATCGAGTACCTGGTATTCTCATCCATGCAGAGCCTTTTATGCGGACATATCAATAGTATCAAAGTGCCCAACATTGGAGTACGCAGTCACTTCCGGATGAGAGGTTAACCACTTTGTTTGTCGTGCGTTAATAATATTTCTTAATCTAGTTTTAAGTTCACTCATCTTTCTTTCCGCCTATCCTTTGGTCTAGTGGTGGCCAGGCATAGCCATAATGTGTTCAGCTCCCGTCCTCTTTAAGGTTTGTTTCCAAAACATGCAGGTGAATTGGGGGTCAGCATCGCTAACAATCAATGTAGGTAATCCCTGAGGTGTAAAGATATGGTGCTGGAGTAAATCCATTTTCGACATCACAGTAGCATTCACTGATGTTGGTATCAGCCAGCTGCAACTAACCGCTCTGTCTACTTCAACTAATACTGAATCATGTCCTCTTAGCTTAGTGAAAGGCCCCATGAAATCAATAGCATAGCAGGAAAATATCTCGCAGTGAAAGGGGAACAAAAGGGTGTTACCCATGGGTAATGCAGTTCTTTCCCAGTTTAGTTGACATATGTCACATCACTGAACATAGTCGTCGCAGTCATTCCCCATCTCCAGCCAGGAGATGTATTCCATTGCATACTGGAGGTTTCACTTCGAGCTGTGGTGTCCTATATTATGTATTTTCCCTATTATGGGTTCCCTTAGCGATTCTACACTCACTTCATAACCTTTCAAAATATATTCGCAATCATCTCCTCCTCCTGTCTCAGCATGGAGTAGACCATTATATATGTTGTAATATTTTAACCTTTTTCCTATGATTATTGTATTTTGCTGTTTTCGCTCCTCGGGATTTCGTGTCGGCTATCGCACACTACTAGGCGCATTTCCAACATTGGCTCGAGTTTTTTCCTTTATGCTTGCGAGTTCTGAGATTGAGGTTTTGTTTATGCTATAGCTAGCACTATATGCAAGCTCTTGTACCGTAAACAATGAATACATGATGATAAAAAAAAAAAAAGGAAAAAAATCCAGCCCCATAGATAGGTCATCCTCTGTCTCCTCTATTTTCCTCACGCTTGCAATCAACCCTCAATGCTTGGGATCTCACAAACCATCCACCCCCACCTCAGCTCCCGCGATAGCTTAAGCCTCAGAGTGGTAGCCATCCACCTCCTCCCGCTATCCTCTTCTGCTTTTTTACACGTCAAGACTTCCCTCTCTCTAGGTTCCAGTATACCTTTCGCGCTGCCCATCCCAACCCCTCTCCTCGCTTAGGCAGGTCTCTCCACCCAGTCGGCACCTGTTCGCTTTCCATACTTAAGACAGCTAAGAATACAGTTTGTGGTACGCTAGAACACATGAAGAGGCCCTCGGGTCGATCTCGCCGCTCCCTACGGTTGGCTTAAATGCTGGTATCCCATCCACTAAGTGAAGCTATCTCTCATAGAACAACGGAGTACCTGACCGACATGGTAAGAGTGCTTGCCTTCCACCCCCGAGGACTGCCTAGAAAGATATGAACACGATTACCGTGAGTTGCCAGGGTCGCGTTCAGTTTCCGCACTGTTTCATTGGTTGGATCAGCTTGCACCCTACTGCTACACACTCCCTGGACTTGCACCCTACTGCACTACCCTCTCTTGCCACCCCCCCACATAGGGCCCATTTTCTCATTTGCATTGTGTTCTGCAATAACCTCCATGGTTTCTGCTAGCAGCGCATATGCCTGGCATGGTTGACGTGTGATCTGCTTTACCTAATGTTCTTTTATTTTGTTTCCACGATGTTCCAGGCCGTTACCTTCCCATGTTTTCCTGCTTGTTCTTAGCTAGGCTTCTCCTAGTCTCTGAGTTCGCTTGCATGGAAGGGACAGGTTTTTCTTTTGAGCGAGATGTGTGGTTAGGCTCATACCAGACGGTCTTGGAGATATGGTCGGGCCGGGCAGAGGGTTGAATGGGGATTGTTAATGCCATAGCTAGCGCTGAATGCGAGTTCTTGTACACTAAATAATAATGAACACATGATGATGATAAAAAAAAAAAAGAGAGATATTAAGACACTTCCAAAGGCTTTAGAGGAAATATTATCACCTTTTTTCCTGAAATACTGGTGGAAAAGCACACGTATACTTGATGCTTACTATGCTGGATTACAGTATAGAACTGCTAAATTTAACCATATTGTATATAAAAGTCATCGCCCTGTTTTCTTTGCTGGAGGAACCTCTTTAGTGCTTTCCTTCGATTGCTTTATTCTTACAATGCCAGATCATAATAATTCTGTTTCCTCTTCATCTTCTGTTTTCTGTATCGTAATTTCCTTCAAGCTGGTTTATTATTTCATCTTACTCAGCATGTCTTGGCATGTCTTGGCTCAAACCCGATCTGTTGCCACGGAACGGCTGTTCCACCGGAGGACCCACCTTTTGGCGCTTTGCTCCATACTATAGCAGAGGGCAATCAGTTGAGACCCGGTATTTGGTTCAGCCATCATTAACGATCATGTGAAAAGCCGAACACCGTGCATGGTAACTAACCTTTGAAGCCCTCTCCTGCAACGATTTGGGCAAAATAGCGCAGAGTGCCGGGGGCAAAAATGTACGGTGCCAAGGGTCTAAACGCGGACCCTCCGGTGGAACCGCAATCCCGTGGCAACCCGACCGGAATTGTGCCAAGGATTTCTAAGACATGATCAGTAAGGTGAATTAAGACATGTTGAGGAAACAAGTGAAATATTGGATAACGTAGAAATATATTGAATTATGTACTTTATGTTATAATTATAATATTGTGACTTGAAACTCAAGTTGAATTTGAAAATTGTTGATAATAGTGGCTTTGTATTTGGCTCATAACTCCACCACCAGTAAGTATTACTGTGTTTTAGTCATCTATACTTCACTGTATTTTTTGGCATGGCACTGTACTAGGTAGAATCTGTCGCTTGTTTCTTTCTCACCAAAATTTTCACTTTTTCATCCTGAACTGCTTTTTTGTAGAGCCTTTAATCAACGAGAAAACAGCGCTAGCCTCTTCTCCTCTCGGCCAGCTTTCTCTCAGCGCTTTTTCTTTTACAAAAATTCCTTGTTGTGGTTGGCTCGTCCAGACTGGCGTTTGGGCAGTTCAGAGGGTCCGGTTTGAGCCCATTTGCACCATAAAAGGTTTAAACAACAATTGATCTTGGCAAAGTATAACCATCTAAACCCACCATCTGCGAGAAATTATTATTCTATTGCAAGCTAAACATTACCCCCGCGTGCGAAATTGCTATCTACTGGCCGTTATCGACAACATCTTTCATTTTGTTCTAAAGATTTGGCCTCGCCTGCTCGTTCAACTATGGTGGTCCCTGGTAATATAGCTTCTGTCGCTCGTTAACCATGGTCGGTTTCTTGATTTGCCTGCCCAATTGTATTTAACGGATCAGTATTAATTACAGCTGAGATAGATGTACTCAAGTCGCCAGATTGAAGTCGCGTTACCGTTTAGAGTATAATCTATCTTGGCACGGTAGTGGGGCCTGTTCTATCCCATGGACGGATGAGACATACAGATTCACGGCCTTCCGCATATGGCAGCTCTATTCTGTGGCTAAGTGACTTTTCCACAATAGAGCGCTTGGCATTTCAGAATTTTCGTGAGGGAAAGTGACTGTGCCACAGAATAGAGCTGCCATATGCGGAAGGCCGTGAATCTGTATGTCTCATCCGTCCATGGGATAAGCAAAATTTGAAGTTCCAGATAAGAGCATCACATCATACTAGCTACAACACTACGACATTAGGCGAGGGTAGCTCTAAAGTACTCGCGTAGTTTCCAGAGCAAACAATAAGAGATCCTGCTACATACTCGACCGACATCTATCCAATAACCCACAACGCATGTCTAATTGAAGCGGGGTACCGCTGGGGGTTATTGCCCTGAAGTCAGAAGTGGAATAGAACACTCTTGTTTTGTTAGGCATCAGCCCGCATGACCTGAAAGAGAAAAACATCAGATCCATCCTCAGTACTACTCGAGTATATGATACTCACATCCGGTACTTTAAATGCTGCTTATGACACTAGACCCATTGCTGCCCCAAGATGCATTATACCCCTAAAGGAAACGCGACTCCAATCCGGCGACTGGAGTAATGAGGGGACGTACACTTCCGGCTACTGCTTAAGTTTATCCATGAACACTTCTAGTGACCACTCAGGATCAACCGTGAAATAAGTCGCTAAGTTTCCACAAACAGGACAAGCAACGGTTTTCTCATGCTCAAAGGTATCGGTGTAGACACGCTGATTCCTAATGTGCATCACATGGTTGAGGTATGGATTGGCCCCCCTCGTGATCGCGAGACGTTCGTTGCAACAAGAATCGGGGATTATGGTGTTTGTCGGCGCGCTGGCCGGCATGATATTTATCATTGGGCCCTTGTATTGCGAACCTGTGACGCTGCAAATATTGACCCCCTCGGGACCCTGCAATTCCTGCCTGTAGATCCGCTGGAGGTGCTCCGGATGATCATTATCCCGCTGGTTACCTATCCCACCCGTGGATTATCCACCGCTCCTACCTCACTCGCGATCAAATTGCTGGGGATGCCGTCAATCACTCTTGGCCACCCCAGAATACTCGCCCACTCAATACAATCTGCGGGCTGGCTGGGAATTGTTGCAGGCGTGCGGCGGGGTAGAGATGTCTGTGGCGTGAGCGTTTGTAGAATACCGTAACCTCTCGTTAAATCCACCATCGGGGATCTGGGGCTTGGCGCACTTATAGGGGGGTGTGCGCAACAGGAATCACCATACCAAGCTACAATAGACTTAGCGGAGTAGGTTAATAAAATTGCGAATACGAGTTAACGAGATCTGCTAAGTTCACCCGACCCAAGCTATACCTCGTCGAGAAAACACTATTCCTTCACTGGGTGCTTTGTCTCAGATCAACGATGGTGGATTTAACGAGAGTTTACGGTAACCCTGGACTGTCCCCACATGTTTTTGGCCACCCAACAATTAGTGGCTTCAAAGACTCCCGATTATCGTTATCGACCATATCGACCAAGGTCGCATTAATCCATCTTCAAGCTTCAACACTGCTTAGACCGCAGACAGCAAGCTTGCACTGCATCTAGAATTCCTGATCCTCATCCTGAATCGCGTTGTAGTATGGGGCTGTGGCGATGCCCCTGATACAGGATATCACGGAGGAGGCTGCCACGCTAGCCATCGCTTTTCCGACATCCGAGGCTCGGGGGGGCAATTTTCTCTTAAGGTCCGAGGCGTCGATTGTGTCCATTTCCATCACATGAAGTCTTTAAAGCTAGGGAGGGAGCGAGTTCTGCGGATTTCGCAGCCTGGACCTCCCGCTCTGCTCTTGTACTGTTAACGGAATTGTGTGTTCTCCTAGGACATGCATTAATGCTACCTTAGTCAACGAGGTGGGTAACGAGGGTCTGGAGTGTTTGAAGCCACAAACTGACGGGGGGCCAGAAATTTCCAGCGACAGTCCAGGGTTATTCTTCACACGCTCACGGCACAGCCAACTGTACCCCGCCGCATGCCTGCCACAATTCCCAGCGGGCCCCGAGATTGTGTTGAGTGGGCGAGAATTCCGGCGTTGCCAAGAGCGATTGATGGTATTTTTAGCCATTCGATCGCGAGTGAGGTGGGAGCGGTAGACAGCCAACGGGCGGGATAGGTAACAAGCGAGATAGTGATGATCCGGAGCACCTCCAGTCGATCTGGAGGCAGGCATTGCAGGGTGCCCGGGGGATCAATATTTGCAGCATCACAGGTTCCCAAACTGCGGGCGTAATCAAAATATCATGACGGCCACCGCTTCGACAAACACCATCATCGCCACTTCTTGTTGCAACGAAGCTCCCGCGATAGCGAGTGGGGCCAATCCATACCCTAACTAAGGGGTGTATAACGGCAATGAGGGTGTCTACACGCATACCTTTCAGCGCGAGAAAACAGACACTTTTCCTGTTTGTGGAAACATAGCGACCTATTTCATGGTTGATCCTCAGTGGTCACTAGAAGTGTTCATGTATAAACTTAAGCAGCAGCCGGAAGTGTAAGTCTCCTCATTACACCCATCTCATCTGTAATTAATACTGATCCGTTAAATACAATTGGGCAGTCAAATCCAGACACTGAGCTTGGTTAATGAGCGAAGGAGGGTATATTACCTGGGACCACCACAGTTGACCGACCAGGCGAGGCTAAATCGTGATAACAAAATGAAAAATGTTCAGGATAACAGAGAGGAGATAGAAATCTCCGACCCGGGGCTAATATTTACATTGCCATCGAATATTATTTTGTCGTAGATTGTGCGTTTATATGGTTATACTTTGTCAAGGTCAATTGTTGTTTAAACACTTTGTTTCTTTCTGCCGGCGCCCTGCGCTATTTTGCCGGTAGTAGTGCAGGAGAGAGGTTGGAAGTTTAATTACCATGCCCGGGAATTCGGTTTTCGAGTGATCGTTAATGATGGCTGAACTGAATACCGGGTGTCAACTCATTGCCCTCTACTATAACATCGATATCGCGATCCTGCGGAAAGGGTCCGACCGTAGATAGCCTTTCAATCTCCTTCTGGGGATAAAATTCCAGTTATGTACGTTGTTTAAGTTCTCCGCAATCTAGGTCCTCCATTTCAAATTACTCCTCCAGCCATCTGGGTATTCCTATCGCCAAGCCGTACCACGTCTCATACCGGTATTAGAAAATTCTTCCCAATGGCAACACCATGACTTGATGCCCATTGTCATGTCTCGATTCCACCAACTCCCCCTATCCCCCAACAATGTCTGAATGATTGGGGCCCATGGTCGTGGCAACAATTGCGAGTGCCCGCCTTACTCCAAAGAAATAATTCCCAACCTTCTCCGCTAACCCAACCTCCATCCATCAAAACGCGGGCATATAAACGCATCTCATAACAAGAACAACACCCCATACCTCCGTCCCTTTAAAAAGCCCCTTAGCGCCCCCACATTAATGTGCATGTTCCTGTCGCACATCCCCCTCCTTAGGGTCCCAAGAATATCCTGTCCTACAAACCTTTCCTTCACAAAGCTCGCCAATGTCCTCAGGATTGCGTATAATACCAGCCATCGACCAAGCATTATAGGCTCCATGGCGGCCTTCCTGAGCGAACTCGGACAAGGGACATGCTTTCGGACTACCATCACGTGGCTACCTTGAATTAATCCGGCCTCCGCGTTCTTGTGGGAGTTTTATTGTCCTATCGATGTTGCAACCGAACAGGTATGATACCACCTACACCACAAAACCGGATGCCAAGTCCTACGTCCATACTCGAGTACATAACATTTCTGTTCAGACCCAGACTGTAAACAACCGCGCCGAGATTTTTATTTTGACTTTTCTCCACCATCCAGGTCTTGAGAGGCCCTTACTACGCACGTACCGTAGTGGTGCAGGCACCGGGGAATATGTTTTTGCACAGTTAATTTAAGTTGACCACCAAAACGACTCCTGTTTGGTAGGAAAACATATTCATGCGTACCCATCCGTATCCTGCTTTGCAAGGACTTACTGATCAGGTGCAGTTGCCTAAAGCTTCCACACTGCTGGAAAATTGTCATGTCACCGGTGACTGCACAGGACGCATATTATAAGGTTTCTCTAGATATCCTGATTCCTTCATATCGGTACTGGATTCCAGCAGACCATACACACTTCTACGGTTCTGGATTTCGAGCCAGTTGCATACCATCTCTCTGCCCAAGTAAAAAAGGGGTGGTAGGAGGCGTTTCATGACATTAGGTGCGAGAGTGAGGCTTTGTGGGGAGCTAGAATATCAAAACTGTGATGGAGGTGGTTGTTTCGATTTTCCGAAAACAGGTAGGGCGCTTCCCAGAATACTGTGTTTGCTGGAAGATTGTCTGTTGTCCTGATTAACTATGTTTTCGGTATAGGTGAATATCTCCACACGGAAATATCAATCCTCACCATTAGGGCGTTTTCCCCGCTAATCATGCTCTGCATCGATTTGAATGGTACAGAACTGTACAAACTCCAGACTTTGGTTGTAGCAAAATATATCCTCCCTTGTCGCAGAAGCGCTTATACTAGGTCCCCGCGGTCATTATGTATAAGCCAGCAGAGCTTCAATTTTATCGCATTTGTTTCGTGAATTTTATGAAATCCAATTGATCGGCCATATACTTTTTGAACCGTCCCACTCCAAATTTTCCGAGAGCTCCTGGCAAGGGCTCCCTATAATCCGACACCCCCATAACATGTCCCGTATATAATAATTTTTTTCTCGCTCGCAACATTACGCATCCAGATACTGGATTCCAGCTCAACATTCACACTTTCACCAGTTCCATATTTCCAGCCGGTCACATAGCATCACTGCACCCAAGAAAAAAAATTCGTCGCCAAGACCTGTCACCTAGCGTCATTCACATGGCATTACTATGATACTCCTATCCGGACAAACCGTTTGTCCCCTCCCAACTCCTCCGCAACACAAAAAATCCATACCGCCATCCTCAATTTTTAACTCTTCCTCTCACATTTACCCTTCCACCGCTGCCATCTGAGAGCCACATCCCTGCCCGACATTCCACAATTTTTCAACTCTAGCACCATGATGAAGGCCGCCAAGGTTGTTCAATCCATTGCAAACTTCTCTCGTGCTCCACTCAGCCCTGCTCTACCCCTACAGAGGGGAGTGACAGCGCAACCGCACCGCAAATTTGTATCTTCCAGTCTGAAGGATTGGGAGTCGGTAGTAAAAGTGGACCCGGAGAAGCGACAAATATATGAGTCAAATTTCATGAATAAGACTGGACTCAATCCCGCAGAGGTCCGGAATAGTCTGATGGCAGGCACCATCATGTCACCTTCTACCGGTACCTCACTCTCCTCCTTCCGTTGTGTGTTTCTTGGGGGGCGATTGGGAACGTAACGGCAATGGCCTATACGTCTTCAGAAGCAAAAAACAATAATAGACGCGGGATGTCGACCAATCTGCCCTGACATCCAAGATACAACTCCTGCGGTCCCTCGCGTGCTCGTTGCTATACTTTCCTCCCACGCCGGCCCATGCAGAAATCCATATTCATCCACACACACCTATGGCTGGGAAACAACGAAGGCAATTGATGTTGGATGTCCACAGGCTGCAAAGAGCATTACCGCCGATCCGAAGGAGATCAAATTCATCCCTGAAGCCACAGAGCCAAACAACCTTTCGATTAACTGTGTAGCAATGATTTGCAAGTCTAACCAGCATATCATCGCGTCACAGAGAGACCATATGTGTGTGTTGGATTCGTGCAGTCATTTGCAACATGGGGAGTTTGATTTCCAGAATCTCCGCATCAGGAACAACGGCTTGATCAATCGGGAAAATTTGGAGAAGGCGACCTCCCCGGACACAGGACTAGCTTCAATCGTGATAGTCAATAGTGAGACCGGGGCCCTCCAGGCGATCCCGGAGATGGACGAACCGGATAGCAAGAACGGAGCTTTCTTCCAGACCCATGGTGCGCAGTCCGTGCGCAAAATTCCCGTCGGCAAGTGGAATGACGACTTAACCAGCATCTCCGGCCCTACTGTGGATGGAAGAAAGGATGTCGGGGCCCGTAATACCCACCACGGACCCAAAGTCATGATTGACCTGCTGATCTCCGGCCGCGGTCATGAACATGGTGTTGGCAGTGGCACACATGCACACTCTGTGGAATTTACTTGTGGAGAACCCGGTAGAATTGCAAAAGAGGAGATTGAGGTACTTACCTCCTCCCCCACATCTCCACCTCTGCGTGATCAAAACTAATGTAAAAAGTAGTATACACGTGCATCCAAACCTTTCTCCTCTCTGAACTCAACCCGCTCCCCTACTTTGCGAGACAACTACATCCACCAAAGCTATCACAACTTACAATTCAAACACCCCACCAGTAAGTTGGAGGATTTCTATACATTTTGTGATCAGCACAATGCTAATGGGTAATCAATTGGTGGGCAGGGGCCTTCCAGACCATGAGTCACCACACGGCAGATACGGAGAAGGGAAAGTGCAGCGCTGCTGCCAAAGATTCCATCGTGGAAATTCCGGAAGCCAGCTTGACAGGTAGGCTTAATGCAATGCTCAAGTTTTGGTATCGCATCGGGGCTGATGGGTTGCTAATGGCTGAGTAGAAGTTCCTAATAACAAGGCCGACGATGTTTCAAACAAAAAAATAAGAAACATTAAGTGGGCCGCTTCGTATTCAAAAATTACAATCCCCGAAGCAGAAAAGCGGTTAGGTCTTAGATTGGACTTACGTCCGATTCGCGTCAAGCAGATGCTAGAAGGGAAACATGTTTTGTTGGGACCGAACCAGATATTGAAGTTGAAGAGGAAAATCTATCACGACTTGGTAAATTACATACGGGCGGAGGGATACCCCACGGAGGCCAATGTTTACTTTGAAGAGGCAAACGTAAACGACCTTGTCGCCTTTACTATCGTTCCCATTATCGCTCAGTTCACATACGAGACTGACCGGAAGCTGCGCTTAACACGCGAGAAGGAAATTATCTCGACCGATTCCATTACTATTGGTATGGAGGAATTCGTGGTGATGGACTTCATATCCTGCGAGAAAAAGAAATACGTTCTGGTTGTTGAAGCAAAGAAGGCCGCTCTCGGGGAAGCAATAAAGCAGTGCTTTCTCTCCCTAAAGGACATGCGCGATCTTAACGGCGGTGGCACAGTTTATGGCTTTGTCACCCAGGGTGACAGTTGGAGAATGGTCTCCTTTGATGGAACATTCCAGTTGAGTGACAGGATAGAGTTACTCTTTGGCAGTATGGAGGAGAACAAGAAGGAGTGGATGGCGAATTATTCCGTTCTTGTTCAATGTTTTAATGTTGCCTTAAGCGATGGAGGGAAGGGTGCACTTGCAGTTGTTTAAGGCAATGATTTGTTCCAGCTTAACCTGGATCCTTGTTGCCAGAAAAATGATATTCTCTGTTCCCTTTCCTTTATATCATAGTTGTGAAGTTTTTCCCGCGTTCATACTTCATTTCCAGTTCTCTGGGGTGTTCAGGGACCAGGTTGTAATTCGACCACCTCCGTTTTCATTACTTAATTGGTCGTTGTCTGAGCTCCAACTACCCTACAGTTACCATATACATTGCTCCGATTGCTTCTCTGATTCTTCGTCTCTTAGATACAGATTTACTGTATTTTTAGTCAGAATTCATAGTCTATCACTCCTGCATCTATTTCTTGCATTCATATTAAATCACTCGGTGCCCAGCCTCGAAGGGCTTTGCCGGGTTGAAGTTTTTCTTTTGTGTCTTTTGCGGAAATAGCTTCATGAGCACCTGGTAGGAAGAAAACGCTGCATCGTGGTGCAGCTGTGGCCAGGCAAGGTGATATTCCAGGAGTATAATGCGCCAGATTTCTTGTAAGTAATAAATTATCCATTCCTGTTGCACAGGTGTGTTCTACAGAATGCTTACTAGGTTAATATCTGCTTACTAGGTTAATATTGCCCATCCTTTTTCCAGGATTGCCGCATGTTCCATGCATAGTGTTTCGAAAGGTTTCCGCTAGGATAGGATACATTTTTTGGCACTTGGACTCTTCTCGCCCTACTCTGTCATATATATTCTATCATGGTCATTCTGGTATCATCCCTCCCATTCGCAAAGCCCTACCATTGCTTCCGGCACTAGGAGGAAACACATCGGCTAGTTTGATGCTATACTCTCCACCTCCGCGGCCATTCCCCACTTTCGTAACCCTGGTAAAGGCCTCCACTGTAACCTGCGAACTATATATAGCCCTAACCCCGCGGCGGCCTTTGACACAATGTTCTTCCATACCGATTCACAACCTTTCTTCACCCTTTTGAAATGCGGGAACCCTGGCCGATTCACCCCAATAGCCATGTATGCACCCATCTCACAAAACCTAAAGATATTATTCCACGGGTGCTTCACCTACGATATGGGCTGGCTTGCAAGAGCAGCACGATTGATTCTGCGGACGCCCACCAAAGCCCGCCAAAGCTGCGGGCACATACACGGGGGTGTCTGGTAGCGATTGTCATGCTGCATACCTGGGTAATAGATGAAGGGCACATTCTCGCAGGATGGGTTCCCCCGTGTGGGGCTTGTGCTGGCTTCGGGTAGCCCAATATTTCATACTTTGGGCAGAGTTCGCGGCGGCAGTTTCTGACCGAACATAGAATTGTCATCGTGGCAGACTTGGTAGTTGTGCGGAGATCATCGGGAGTTAATTCATTTGGGGTGTTTCATGGAGTGGCTAAGGAGGTGTTTCAGAGTTCATTTCACCATCATCTAGCAGTTAGGAGTGGTGGGTGGGCGGAGGGTATGTCTTGGAACTGTGCATCCGATGGAGACATGAGGAGGCTGGCGAAGGAGGTGGGGTGGACGGACGAGTTTGTAAACGTTCGTGGCTGGGTTGCAGATGAGAGGAGGGCATTGAAGATACACATGCCGCAGAAAGCATGGATGGGAGAGCCTGCCGACTCAAGCAAGAGGATGAATGTGACCTATTCATCGCTGACAGCTACAAGGAAAACATGATCAAAAACCTGTCTGTTTAAGAGGCCCTGATGGCCGGAGTGATCAAGGCCGACCTTCGTATCGAGAACGGGGACGTTAGCCACGTCCGGGGGAAGAATGTTAAAAGTTCTTGCGCTAACCAACCTACGAGCCAGTCCGCAGGTAGGACAGTCGCGGTTGCACCTCCTCGGACCCGTAGCGTTGAGTAAAGATAGTGGGTAGAAGGTTGTCGGGTTATTCACGTTGAATGTTAGTGCAAAGGATGGTGGTGCGGGGAGATGTTAAGTTTTATACTTTTAGCTTTGCCTGCTCTTTTGGTTGTGTTGGGCGCATTGGTGACTTGTCCATGTTGCGCGATATATACAATAGACTAATAGCCGGTTACCCTCCTATTCGCTTCGCTCATAGTCGGGATAAGCAAGTGTGACGGATAAGCATGTGTGACGCTTCGGTTTTCTTTTGTAGATAGGTTGACAAAACACTAACTATCCATCAGATATTACTTTAGTATAACTTACATGACTTTAATTAAAGGTTACAAAGTCCGCATTTCTCATAATTGAGTCAGAAGAAGTACATGATGAATCAGAATCTGATTCACTGCCCAGATCTTCACAATTACTTCCTGTCTCCCTCTGACTTCTCCCAATTTCAATGTTCCATTGCAGAACTTGAGTACTATCAGTAATAATCTCAACCTCACTTGTACGTGTAGTACTAAGACTGCTTGGCTCAAGGTGTAATGAGGCCGGCAATAGATCTGGAGGTAGTTGAAGGTCCTCAAGCTTGTTTGAACTTGGATTCTTCTCTGGATCGGGGATAGGAATCATCAGCTCAAGTTGCAGAATCCCACCTTGATGTCAGAATTTCCTACCAGATAGAGTAGAAGGAGGTGTTTGCACCATGACGAGGATATTCATCTTGGAGTTTGATTTGTTATATTGATATTTTACGCATATGACCTATTCAGAGGTCATGGGGGCTACGCATGAGACCAAAGAGGCTGTGCGCTATGGTTTACTTTCACGTACCTAACCTATTAAGAGGTCATGGGAGCTATACACATGACCATGGGGGCAGTGCCAGAGCATATATTCTTCCACACCCATGACCTATTAAGAGTTCATGTAGCTTATGGGCATGACCAAAGATGTGGTCAAATGACTTTTATGTTACGCACGTGTATGAGGGGCAGTTGCAACTCATAATGGTTTGATATACAAGCGGGTTGTGAGAAGAACTATATAAAGAGGACAATGGGACCTGTTAGTTAGTTCTTGACACAACTACCTATTTCTTCTTACTTTTTCTTTTTCTTTTTATCGTCATGTATTCTTGGTTTAAGGTACAAGAACTTGCTGGCAGCGCTAGCTAAGGCATAAAGAAAACCTTAATTCCAAAATGCAAAACAAATGAAACTTCACACCAAAAACTTGATAATAAAGCCCTCCATATGTGTCCGATAGCTGACACTAAATCCTTAAAGAAATAAAACCAACAAATGCATACTCAGAACAAAAGCGTTTGCCCAAAGAAATCAACTTAAAGTAAGCACAGTGTAGCTGGAAAGCCCTGAGGCCTAAAGCCAAAAACTGGTAATGAAGAAACAAGTGCATAAACCAGAAACAAGTGGATGAATCAACACAACTGTCTATTATACTTTCCTACTTATATATTTAAGAATATCATAGTATTCTACCAACTACTTTACTATTGCGACAAGATCAGATTATTAGTATTCAAGCAAGGAACGTAGGCAGCGGCCTAAGAATAATAACCTGCGTTTCAATAAATTAAGGACAGGAAGGAACTATTCAGATACAAAAAACAGCTAAGCAGATATTGTTGCCTGTTGCAAGATGTATAAGAAGGAGGATAACGAGAAGGATATCTATCATTTAGTTGCGACTCCCAAGTGACACCCAGCAGGAGAATGGAAGGACCAGCAATGGAGCAAGAACTACCTGCATCACCAGTACCATTACCCGTGGTATCAACCAATATGCTAAGCTTATCTGAAGGACATCCTGAGGGAATGTTGACAGCATTCTGACTGGCTCCAACAAGGGAGCACCACATACTCAAGGACCTAGACATGTTTAATAGAGAGTTAAGCGGGCTACATGGATTCCTAGTATAACTTAAGTTTTACTTTGCAGTAAAGAACTGAACAAGCGAATAAGATGACTAGAAGATCAAGTATGCTCAGACCCTCCTAAGAGGAACGGTAGAAAAATGGATCACTGCGATTGTCACCGGGAGAACAGTGCAGATCTGGCACAAATGGGAGGAATTTGAGTAGGATTTGAGAATCAAGTTCCAGGTTAAGAACATACAACAGCATGTCAGAAATGATATCGAAGAGATGGAACAAGGCAAGGGGACAATCGAAGAGGTCTGGTTTAACAAGAGGCTCTTATCAACTAATGTGGAGTATGATAGATACTCCTTATATTGACAATTGCTGAGAGGAGTACGGAAGGAACTTTGGGAGCTGAGGACTCTCATACCCCAAGCATTGAATACGATCGAAGACTTGATATGCTGGTTTGCAGAAATCGAGATTGGGATAATGTAGAGACAGTATAGAAGCACAGCCAGAAATGACAAATGACCCCCCTGAAATGAAAGTGGAACTTGCAGGCCTCTAATAGTAATGCAGGGAGTAACAGCCATAGATCTGGATGTGGTTAGAAGAACAGGTCAGCCTTTCTAGCAGGCAAGAAATCAGTTCCAAAGACTGGAACAGCAGTTTCAATTGAACCTTCCGAGGCTATCTCCAGAAGCCGATCGAAAATGGAGAAACAGCAACAGGTGCTTCAAATGTGGAGAAGCAGGACATCGAGCGAGTACATACGTGAAGTAAGAGGCCAAGATAAGAGAGATGAGAAGCTTGGAAGAACCAAACGACGAGAAGGATTGAAATGAAGGAAGTCCCCTAGTAAAGTGTAGTCTGCAGGATGACCAATACCACAAACCTACCAGGATAATACACACATTGACAGCAATGAACTATAAGATAATAATCAACAACATGAACAACAATGAAGAATAATCAAATGAACTTAAGGTAAAAATAAAAATTGCTCGCAAGCAATAGAATTACGGGAACGAATGGAATGATCGATTTAGGTGTAATGGAGGATGTTATCGACAGGCAGTTCTGCTATACTCACCAGATACCCTTAAAGAAGATCTGCAAACCAAGCGAAATCTATTTGGTCAATGGAGAGACTAGCAAGGCTGGACCGATCAATGATATATCTAAAGTAGCGATGGAGATTAGACCTCATCAAGAAAAGATATCGTTTTTAGGTAGTAAATATGATCAAGCATAATGCTATTCTAGGAACACCATGGCTCAAGAAACACAACCACAATTTCGATTGGGAACGAAGACAATTCAACTTCGCAAGCGATAGGTGTACTCAGATACACCTAAATAAATTCCCAAAGATTTATACGGTACTGACAGACATGGCCTAATGGTAAAACCAGTCCAATGGAATTACTGAAATGATAATATAGCAGGTCAACATCAGCATCCAGAAGTCAGAACTTGAAGCAAGGATACCGGCCAAAGGGTCAAAGGAATGTGCTGGACTTGATTTGTCCAGCAATCAAGATAATCTCATCTCAGCCAAAGCGCAAGTGGTAATAAGGACAGGAATCGCAGTGGGACTAGCTGATAGTACCTATGAATGAATCGCTCTACGAAGTGAATTAGCAACCAGGCGTGGTCTAACCATAGCAGGGAGGGTGATAGATACAGACTATCATGGAGAAGTCAATGTCCGATTGACAAGCTTCAGAGAAGAAGACTATAATGTCCAACAAGGAAACAGAATTGTGCAGCTGATTATTGAAGAAAGCGACAGTAGGGAACCATAAGAAGTAGAAATGCTGGAAGAAATACCAAGAGAAGATCAAGGATATGGAAGTAGCGGGAATAGCACCCTTCCAGAACCGAAGGAGAAATACATTGATATCAACTTTTTATCAGCAAAAACCTTTGGAAAACTCTATCACAAAGAAGAACAAACCAGGATCCTCAAATGGGATCAAGAAGAAAAGGGGCCAACGATGGCTAAACTATCCATGATTAGTCCCAGATTAGGGGTACTGTTAGGCATATGGAAATCCGAGACATGTGCACAGACCCATGGTAGGGTAACTGCGCACAGACCCTCAATTTACCGGAGTGCCAACACCCCCCCTCCGGCCCCCTTATGGGGCCCGTACATCATTAGTGAGATTTGGAGAGTTGCGTCCCATGACTAAAGAGTCACATCAATGAAGCCCACATCATAAGAACATATACGTCGCCACCGTCTATCCGACCGCATGCTGTTCGCAAGGTATATGAGGCGTGACCTCTGGCAACATCTGAGAAGTGGAACGGAGGAATTCCAGGGGATGTGCATTGAGATAGTTGGCTTAAAGGTTAAGCTTCCTAAATATGGGCTGAAGGTGACAGGACATTTTCGGGGAAAGACTCCAGCAGGATATCCCCGTAGTGGAAGCTATGAGGGGTATACCGAATCCACCCATACACTTCTGAGGTAAGCTGTAGGTTGGTTGGTACTAGTAATAGGACCCCTTTACGGAGGCCCGCGGACCAAGGGAAAGCATGCTCAGAATGGAAGACCTAGATAAGTCGGAGCTCCTGAAGACATTAACATGTCAGGCTCGCACTTGCGATTGGCACTAGGTGGCCCAGGATGAACCTGATCACTTCATGACCAAAGAGACTACTGGCATGATAGTCAACAAGACTAACATAATATAATAGTCTATGCGAACATCTAAGTTGGAGGCCACTGTTTGGTATAACAAATAGCGCAGTCATCTCAACGGAGGAATACTATTCCGTGTCCGTGAAAGGGTGTGATAAGTTTCAGGGTCAAACGGTACTCACACTTATAAGATTCTGGACGTTTGCATATTAAAACCAGAGTGGTACTTTGGGGGCATAGTAGTTAGAAGTAGTCCGCGAATACTCAGACGTGGGATATAAATATCAAAGTGCCTCCCAAGCTTTACAGACATCATCAAGTAATGGAGAAGAGATCTTATCAATATAATATTGTTTACGCTTTAAATCTTTACCTTACTTGCTTTATCGCGATGAGCCTTCCTCGACAGATTCTCCAATACAAGATTTTGGGCCTACGTACCTCAGTTATATACTTGAGTTTGGTGTCTGCCTAACAGGTACAACCAGCAGCAACAATGAAGAAGATGACTTTAAGACCACTGATACCGGAAGAATAGCTTGACTTTCTGGATATTTTTGAAGAATGCAAGAGTACTGACCTAGTGGAACACTGAGAGGATGATCACAAAATCGACCTGGCAGGGAGAGTACCATTTATCAAGCTCTGCTCGCTAAGAGAAGAAGAATTGCAGGTATTGTAACAATTCCTTTACCAGAACCTAGAGGGAGGATAGGTAAGGCCATCGCCACTATCAGTAGGAGCACCGATCCAGTTCGTTAAAAAGAAAGATCGGAAACTCCCGCTATGTGTAGATTTCACAGAACTGAATGCAGTCACCAAGGAAGACAGATATTCACCAACCGATGATCGATAAAACCCTGAACAGGTTGGGAAAGTCCAAAGACTATACAAAGCTCAACATCAATGATGCTTATCACAGCCTTAGAATCTCTGAAGGAGATAAATGGAAGATGGTATTTCGAATTAGATATGTGCTAGACAAATACCAAGTAATACCTTTCAGATTATCCAATGCAGCCGCAATATTCCAACAATGGATCAATTCTAAACTCAGCAAGTTCCTAGACATAAGTTGTATTGTCTACTTAGACAATATCCTCATATACTAAGAAACTTAGGAACAGCATCGCAAAGATATCTGGAAGATAATGTAGGCACTAAGGCATGTACAAATCAGGCTAAAACTAACAAAATTCGAATTCCAGCAACAAGAAACCGAATACATGGGATTGATTATCAACCTGGATGGAATAAAGGCAGATTCAGTAAAGACAGCAGCGATCGGCAGGTGGAAACTACCCAAAATGGTGCAAGGTGTACAAAGCTGGCTTGACCTCAGCAACATTTACAGAAGATTTATTGAAGGATTTAGCCGAGTGGCAAAACTGTTATATGAGAAAATTAAGAAAGATATCAAATAGAATTGCGAAAGAAGACAACAAACAGCATTCGATGGACTTTGAAAGAAACATACCATGATACCAATATTGTGACATTTCGATATCAAGCTGCTAATTATGATAGAAACTGATGCATTCCTCTCTGTGTACTCTGAAATCCTGTCACAATTAGGCACAGACAATATTTGGTCACACGTGGTATTCCGCTCCAAGACAATGATGAAACCCGAATGCCACTATGATATCCACGAGAAAGCACTATTAGCAATAGTTCCAGCACTCAAGGCTTGGATGAAATATGCACTAGAAAGTGAATACAATATACAAGTGGTAACGACCACAAATGTCTTCCGCCCTTTGCCACTATAAAAGAACTTAATCATTGAAAAGTAAGATAGAGTGAGACCCTGTCTCAGTATCATATCAAGGTCGAATATCGACAAGCAATGAAAAAAAGACAACCGAACTCACTTACTAGGAAAGAAGCAGACAGACAGATGAATGACGATGAGAGGATCCAGCAGAGGAAGAAGATCTTGTTACCAAAGGCATGAGACTTCTGGAAAGAAGGAGAAGACGATAGTGGGTATGAATCCATCAATGAAATGGAAACAGTAGTCCTATCAGATGACAGCCATAAAGAATGGCGGAGAAAAGCGAGAGCAATGGACACAGAAATATAAGGAATAAGAGAAGCTTTAAAGCAAGGTGATAAGAAAAGAAAAGAAGTAGCACTCTGACTCTACTAGCAAGAAAACAATTACATATGGTATGATAGCAAGATAAGGATTCTGGATGACGAACACCGCGGGATAGAAATGATAAGAAGAAATCATCACTTACCACAGGCAGGACATGCAGGAATGGCAAAAACAAGAGAATTGATCAAGAAATCATACTACTGGTCAACGATAGGACATGACATCAAACAAGATATCAAAAGTTGCGAAAAATGTCAGACAACGAAAGCGGTACCACATGCAACATATGGATTGCTGAAACCTATCGAACTGCTAGGAAGACCATGGCAATCGATAGCTATAGACTTCATCGGACTGCCTGAATTGAAAGTTTATAATGCAATCTGGGTTGTTATTGATCGCCTGAAAAAAATTGCCCTGTTCATATTATGCACAACAGAAATAGTCACAAAATAGTTCTTCTACCGGTTCAAAGGTGAGGTGTTCAGACTGCGGTTCCTACTGAAAGACATCATATCTGGCAGAGGATTACTAGTCACATCAAATGTCTGGAAAGAAATCACGGGACAAGGGCAGATTCAATCAAGAGTAAGCAAGGCATTTCACCCTCAGAATGATTGGCAAATGGAATAGACAAATGCGATATTAGAGCGATATCTAATAGCATATGTCAATTGCTAGGGAGATGATAGGGCGGAACAGCTTATAACAGCAGAGGTTGCATACAACAATGGAAAACAAGAAACAATCAAGAGCACACCTTTCATTGCAGACTATGGATACAAGTATAACTAGTACAGGTTAGTAGTTTAGGATTTTCGGGTATCAGTTGATATTACTTATGTTTTGAAATTGTTGCAGGAAACGAGCAGTGCCTCTAGCCTGATAGTATAGAGTTTGATACTCTATATGTTTTATGTTTAGTTGGAAGTATCAGTTTGATACTCTATATGTTTTATGTTTAGTTTCAAGTATCGGTTTGATACTCTATATGTTTTATGTTTAGTTTCAAGGCTACCAATTTGGAGCCTTACATGTTATAAAAATAAAGCTCTTAGTAGCCTAAGAAGGGTATTTAACAACTGCTATTCTTCACGTTAGAAGAAGCAGACTTCAGCAGAAAAGGTTTTTTCAATATACTTAGTTGAACAGTTACTCACTTCAGTTCACTTCAGGAATCTTTAGTTTGAGATCTACCAAACATCTTGGAGACATCAGTAGTCGCGATATAGTAAGAAGTCAATTCAACAACCACGGCTAAAGCCTGCGGACCTTGACCTACTGGTTACCACTTTGGTACAGTGCAAGGCCCATTAACTCTACATTTACCGCATGTCCAGAGAGGCGCTTGCATGTTTTTAACTTCAGCAAGTTATCAAGATAGCATGTATTACAGGACCAAGAAAGTGCAAGGCCCCTGAGAAAGGTTCCCAATAGCGCACTAGGGATTCCAAAGGACGGTTCAAGAAGACTCCAGCTAAAGAGCAAGTGGCAAGTGAGGCAGCTTCTCAGCAGTTAGCCAGAGATGCTGCTGAACAATCAGCATAAGAATCATCACAACAACCACTAGAAGTGCCAACAACTACCCCCAAAGGGTACCCAGAATCCCTAAGAAAGCCTACTGGTACACAGGTACCTCAAGCGCCACTGCACAATGATGTAGATAGCTCTGATAGGGACAAAGGATCGGACGATGCGACTTCAGAAGCAGGTCCAGCTGGACCAGAAACCACAGGACCAGGGATTCCAAGACCACCGACTCCAAGATCCAACCTAGTCGTTACAGCTAGACTCTGCATCAAAGTATATTCACCTAGTAAGTTTACTAGTGAATGAGATGAGGTCAAAACAGGAGCATTTGATAGATGGTATAACTTAGTATAGTTATATCTATATCTGAATGGACTACGAACTAGCAAGGCCGGAGGAGGAAACTATTGGATTCTCTATACTGAAGGACGAGCACAAGAAGTAGCTTTCCAAGAAGCTTAAGATTACAGTGAAGATATGGCCAGAGAAGACCTTGTTCGATATCTGCGAAAAAGATTCCAATCTTGGAAACAGAAAAAGTGATATATATCGCAAATTCCCTGAAATCAGGCAAGTGTATAATGGCAAGATACACAGAATATCAATTATAGCAACTGATTTACTGATATTCCGATCATGCCTACCTGCAAACAACATAAGCCATTATGCCTTCATTCAACAGTTCTTTAAAAGCATACACCCTGGGCTACGATAAGAAGCAGAATTACAGTATGCTGAAACAGATACTATTATAGAAGTTATACAAAATGCAGAAAGCATGGATACTATTCTAAAAAGCACTGGTGCTTATCGGAAGGAAAGGTTCGTGAAAGCAGCAAATGAATTAACTTCCCAATAAGAGGGACTAAAGGACAATCGGAAAATGAACAACAAGCCCCACACCAAACTAAAGAAACAAAAAGAAAAATGTGTTTGCTATGCCTCCAGAGGTAAAGGACATCTGGCAAGAGACTGCCCTAGCACAGATGACCAGGGGAAAGGCAAAGGCAAAATGAAGATAAAGAAGGAAGCCATCTCTAACAGAATGAAATAGGAGCAATTAGCGGAAGAAGTGTTTATCAATGGCATAGAAATAGAAGAAGAAGAAGAGGACATTCTTACAATAGCAACTAGACCAACAAACATCAAACCTCATGATCCTATTGAAGGAACAATGCATATCAATAGCAAAAAAGCCAGAGTCCTGTTTGATACCAGATCAATAGGAGCAAACCTGATTAGCGCTACCTTTCTGACTACATGCACAATTCCTGGTCAGGAATTGAAGACACCAATCAGAATACAACTAGCGATGCAAGGATCACGATCCCAAGGTTATAAAGAATGTTCAGTCAACATATCAGCAGGAAGGCTGAGCATACCAGGAACCAGGATGTTAGTGGACAACCTAGCAAAATACAATACACTAATAGGAATGCCTTTTCTGCAACAACACCAAGCTCAGATCGAATGTGGCAAATTGGCTCTCCTGTTTCCTACACAGAATATTCAAATGATCTGTACACCTACTAGTGGCATGATCGGAGCAGCATTGATTAGCACAGAAGATGTCATCGACCAACACCTGGAAGTATTTCCCAAGGCAATTCCGGAAGATTTACCACTCTTCAGGAAGATAAATCATGGGATAAACCTTCTACCAAGAAGAAGCAATCCTCTTTACCTACTTACTCGATACCAGAACGATGGGCAACAGACATGAGCACATGGCTAAGAGAGAAAGAGAAAGCTGAGATTATCAAACGGCAGCCAGTTTCAGGGGCAGCACTCAGGTTTGCGCAAGAGAAAAAGGACAAGAAACGAATGAGACCATTGGTACACCTCAAGGCAACGAATGACATTACAATCAAAGATGTTGAGCCAATTCCAAACCAAGCGATGATCCTGAATGTGCTAGCAAGGGCAAGATACTGCAGCCAAATCGATCTTAGCCATGCCTATTTCCAAACAAGCGTGGAAACAAAGGATGTGAGCAAGAATGCTTTCAAAACACCATTTAGAGGTTTCGTCAGGAAGGTTATGCTACAAGGAGATATGAATACTCCAGGGACCTTCATGAGCATAATGTCCACTTCATTTACTGATTAGTTAGTACGTTTTATGTGGGTATATATTGACGATGTACTCATCTTTTCTGATACAAAGTCTGAACATGTGAAACAAGGATCCCTAATATGCGACAAGCTAAAGGAGGCTCGATTCTACATGAGAAGGAAGAGATCAGAATTCTTTGCCATCCGTATAGAAGTGTTAGGCCATGTTATTGATGATAAAGGACTCTCACCCGTACCGGAAAAAATAGCGAAGATCGAAGACTGGACTACGCCACAGCCCCAGAAACAATTACAGGAATTTCTAGGAAAGGTCAATTACAACAGTCAGTTTTTGCCACACATTGCAACCATTACATCACTCTTAGCACAACTCACCAGAACAGAAGACTTTGTGTGGACTACTACCCAAGACCATGGTATGGAAAATGTTAAGCCAGTTGGTTTAAAATACGAGGTTATAAAACCACTACAATATGATTTGTCACTTCCAATATGGCTAATAACCGATGCATCCAACACAGGGATAGGAGCATGGGTAAGACAAGGAGAATCATCTGTCAGTGCCAGGCCTGCTTCACTTCATAGCAGGAAATTCTCTAATGTACAAATGAATTATGGCACAACTGACGAGGAAGCTCTGGTAATAGTGGATGCCCTGATGGCATTCCACCACATACTTGCAGCAAGCAACTTTACTATCATTACAGATCATCTACCTCTAACCTATCTCCAGATGAGCACTATACCTACCAAGAAACAACTACGATATAGAGAATTCATTGGAAAATACGACACTGCAATAGTGTATAGACCAGGAAAATGGAACTATTTAGCAGATGCATTATCCTGTCTTTATGAGGAGCGTGATAACTAGCCACATACTATGAACTATCCCATACAAGAAGACAATTTACCTCCTTCCTCACTTATTTCATCCTTTCTATCTTGTAAAAAACCTACTATCGAATACGAAATGTCTCCATTTGAAGTCCTCACTGTTAAACACATCAGTTCGCATTCAGAATGCAGAAGCGACTACAGCCTGGAGCAAGGACTGCTAGACCCAAATGATAACGGAAATAGCGAACCTCTCAACAACTGGGGACATCATCAAATCTATACCAGCAGAAGGAGTAAGGAGGAACTTGAACATGCATCAATGCATTGGGCATTCTGCAATATACCTTTTTATCCTGACCTTAAGGAATTGAAACCTAAAACTAAGATCTATGCTGCCTCTCCATGCAGTATCTCGCCAGCTATCGAGACTCTACCTAATACCGATAATGATCAAGACAACAAAGATACTCATTCTCCATGCCCCTGCCTTGATATCCCCGCTATCAAAGATCGTGTCAAGAAAGCTTTAGGCTGTGGGACCTCCCCTGCCGAAGGTCGCAACTCTGAATACCTAGACCATTACCATATCGAACCCTTCTGTGGAGGACCCTTAACATACCTGAACGAGGTTCCAGTAGTGGAACTACCCTCCCGGCCTCACAAAAAACGAGAACTCTACCAAGTGTACGCGACACCTGATGAGGTGGAGGAGGTAATGGTATTAGAAAGGGTGGTGGACGAAAGAGATATCATTCAAGGAGTGGATGATATGAAAGGTATTTGGAGGGCACAGATGATCAAAGAATATAGAAGCGACCCCATCTATTAGTTAGCGCAGGACTCCAACCACACTTCTTGAAACAGAATGATGCAACATTACAACATACATAACAGACTTCTCTACAGTACTACAAGAGGAGGAGAGGATTGCCTATCCATTGTGAAAGGTCATGGAGTGAATGGAGAAACATTAAGAGAACCAATGATAGGGAAAATACATAATAAAGAACACTGTAGTGCGGATTGAAATCTGTGGTATGCAATGGAATATATCTACTGGCCGCAGATGAGGAAGGATTTCTGAGAATATGTCCCGCAGTGTGACATATGTCAACTGAACCAGGAAAGGTCTATATTACCCAGGTGTAACCACTTCTCTGGAGATGCGGTAAACGTAGGGTTAACGGGCATTGTTCTTAACAGAAAGTAGTAACTAGCGAAACAACGTCCGGAGGGTTAACTGAGGTTGTTGGAAAACATCTCTCTATATCGCGACAACTGAAGTCTCAGAGATGTTTGGTGGGTCTCAAACTAAAGATACTGGAAGCGAACTGAAGAAGGTAACTGTACAACCAAGTATATGGAAAACTCTGTCTCTCAAAGTCTGCCTCTTCCATCGTCAAGGATAGCAGTTCTTGAATACAATTCTTAGGCTACTGAGAGCCTTGTTCTCATAACATACAAGACTCCAAAACAGTAGCCTTGAAACCAAACATAAGACATATAAAGTATCAAACCGATACTTGAAACCAAACATAAAACATATAGAGTATCAAATCCTATACTATCAGGCTAGAGGCACACCTCGTTTCCTGAAACAAATTCAAACTCAAACAGTATCAACTAATACCTGAAACTCCTAAACCAGTAACCAGTACCGGTTACACCCCGAAAACAAAATAAAACTCTTATTTCAAAACATAACAAGAAAATTCTTAATCCTCGCTATCATAATCAGAATTCAAATAAGGATCCCAAAAACTATTATCAACTGTGGGTATATCATGATAGCTCTCAAAGCCATCCTTAGTAGGAGAATAACACATAGGAATAAACCCAGAAAATACCGCAGGAAACTCATCTCCAGGCATGTTATCTGTCTACCATGCTTGAACTAATTCCATGGCGTGTTCTAGTCCTTTCACCGGTTCCCAGCTGTTCTCGCTTGCTGGATATCCATTCCAACTAACCAAGAACGGTCCTTTGCCATATCGCTCCCTGTAATCGAGGACTGATTGAACATCCCATTCTTGTTCTTCATTGATGAGAATGGGTGCCGTCTTCGCAATACTTGTCCTGGGAACCGGAAGTCATTGTTAGGGTGGTAAGGTTTGACTACCGAGTAGTGGAAAACTCCTTTCTTCCTTCGGTACATCATAGCATCCATGCTAATCGTATAGTTCTGGGTGTGTTCGTCAAATTCAAGTACTGTAAAAGGACCTCACCAGCGTGGTTGCAATTTGAGAGATCTGCCAGATTCAGTCGCAAACTGGTCCCCAAAAACCATAATCCTTTCTCCAATCACAACAGATTTGTGCGAGTTCCTCCTCTTAGCTACCGCTCTGTTTGATCTTGCTCTAGCCAACTGTAATGCTTGGTATGCCACATTTCTGATCTCTTGGTGTTGATTGTAGTAATCATCAGATGCATGTACTGTTGTAGCATTGACTTTATAGGCATCGTGCAGTTGGTATTCTTGTCCATACACTGCTTTGTATGGGGACATTCCAATAGTATCAGAGTGACCTGCATTGGAGTAAGCTGTCACTTCTGGGAGGGAGGTAAGCCAGTTGGTCTGGCGTGCATTAACAACATTTCTTAATGCTGTTTTCTGTTCTCGAATCTTCCTTTCTGCTTGTCCGTTGGTCTAGTGGTGGCCAGGTGTAGCCATAAGGTATTCGACTCCTATCGTTTTCAATGTTTGTTTCCAGAACCGGGAGGTGAACTGGGGGTCAGTATCGCTAACACTCGAGGTAGTTATTCCATGAGGGGTGAAAATATGGTGAGGTAGTAATTCCATAGTCGAAATCGCTGTAGCGTTTACTGATGTTGGTATCAGCCAGCTGAAACCAACCACTCTGTCTACTACCACTAATACTGAATCATATCCTTTCAGTTTAGTGAAAGGACCTATGAAATCGATAGTATAGCTCGCAAATATCTCGAAGGGAAAGGAAAGCAAGAGGGTGTTGCTGGTAGGTAATGTAGTCCTTTCTCGATTCAATTGATATATGTCACATTGCTGGACATAGTCTTCGAAGTCCTTCCTCATCTCCAGCCAATAGATGTATTCCGTTGCGTACTGGAGGTTTCGATCGGCGCTATGATGTCCTTTATTATGTATCTCTCCTTTCCTCAGTTCTCTTAATATTTCTCCATTCACTCCAAGACCCTTCGGAATGTAAAGACAATCTTCTCCTCCCCTTGTAGTAGCGTAGAGCAGACCATTGCGTATTCGGTAATGTTGCATCATTCCATTTCGTGAAGTGAGGTTGGAATCCTTTGCTATCTGATAGATAGGGTCGTTCCTATATCCCTTAACTATCTGTTCCCTCCCAATGTTCTTCATATCATCCACCACTCTTTCTAATACCGTTACCTCCTCCTCCTCTTCAGGTGTTTCATAGACTTTGTAGAGTTCTCGATTTTCGTGACATAGGGAGGAAGGTTCCACTACTGGAACTTCATTTAGGTACGCAAGAGGTCCTCCATAGAGGAGTTCATTGTGGGGATGCTCCGGAGACTCAGAGTCATGATGTTTGGTAGAGGGAGAGACACGTTCTAATTGTTTTTTAACACGTTCTGTGATGGGACTGATGTTGAGGCGGGAGCGTGATGAATGGGTATCTTTGTCACTGTAATCATCGTTAGTGTTAGGGGGAGTTTCAATAACTGGTGGGCTGCTGTGGGAGGAGCCGGAGTAGATCTTAGTCTTAGGTTTCAATTCCTCGTGATCAGGGCAGAAAGGGATATTGCAAAATGCCCAATGCATTGATGCATGTTCAAGTTCCTCCTTACTCCTACCACTGGTATAACTTCGATGGTCTCCCCAATCATTTAGGGGTTGGCATTTCTGTAATCGTTTGCATCTAGCTGTGCTTGCTTCTCGCTGCAGTCGCTTCTGCATTCTGAATGAGCACCGATATGCTCAACTGTGTGGGCTTCAAAACGAGACATTTGGTGTTTGATAGTAGGTTCTTTGTAAGAAAGAAAGGATGAAATAGATGAGGTAGTAAGCGAGTCTTCTTCTTGTGTAGGATCATTTGCAGTATGTGGATAATCATCATTGTCATCATAAAGATGGGATAATGCGTCTGCTAAATAGTTCCATTTTCCTAGTCTATACACTATTTCGGGGTCGTATTTCCCAATGAATCCTCTCTATCGCAGTTGGTTCCTGGTGGGTATTCTGCTCGTCTTGAGGTACGCCAGAGGTAGATGATCTGGGACAATAGTAAACTTGCTTGCAGCAAGTATGTGATGAAATGCCGTCAGTGCATTGACTATCTCTAGGGCTTCTTGGTCAGTTGTGCAATAGTTCATTTGGGCATTGGAGAATTTCCTGCTATGAAGTGACGCTGGCCTGGCATTCTCAGGAGTTTCTCCTTGTCCTACCCATGCCCCTACCCCTGTGTGGGATGCATCAGTTATTCGTCATATCGGCAGCCACGAATCATATTGTAATGGTTTTATAACCTCGTATTTTGAAACACTTCGCTTAACATTTTCCATGGCTTGGTCTTGGGTGGCGGTCCATACAAATTCTGCCGTTCCGGTGAGTTCCGTTAAGGGTGATGTAATGGTTGCAATGTGTGGCAAAAACTGAGTGATGTAGTTAACCGTTCCCAGAAATTCCTGTAACTGTTTCTTGGTTTGTGGCATAGTCCATTCTTCGATTTTCGCTACATTTTTCCAGTACTGGTGAGAGCCCTTCATCATTGATAACATGGCCTAACACTTCTATACCGGTGGCGAAGAATTCTGATTTCTTTCTGCTTGCATAGAATCGAGCTTCTTTTAACTTGTTGCAAATTAGGGATATGTATTTCAAATGCTCAAACTCTGTATCGCAAAATATGAGTATATCATCAATATATACCCACAAGAAGTGTCCTAAATAATCGGCAATTAGATCCGACATTATGCGCATGAATGTTCCTGGAGCATTCATATCTCCTTGTAGCATTACTTTGCTTACAAAGCATCCAAATAGTGTCTTAAAGGCGTTTTTGCTCCCATCCTCTGGTTCCACTCTCATTTGGAAGTAGGCATCACTAAGATCGATTTTGCTTCTGTATCTTGCTCTTCCTAGAGCATTCAGGATCGTTGTTTGGTTAGGAATAGTTTCAACATCCTTAATAGTTAACTCATGCCTTGCTGTGAGGTCCACTAATGGCCTCATTCGCTTTTTTGGCTTTTTTCTCTTGCGCAAACATGGGTGCTGCAGAAGAAACTGCTGGTCGCTTGATGATTCCCGCTTTGTCCTTTTCTCTTAGCCATATACTCAGGTCAGTTGCCCATCATTCCAGTATTGAGTAGGTGGTAGTGAGTGCTGCTCCTTTCCTGGTTGGAGGTCAATCCGGGATTTATCTTTCTAAGGGGTGGTAAGTCTTCCGGTATTTCATCGGGTAATACTTCCGGATATTGGCTCATGATATCTTCGGTGCTGATCACTGCTGCTCAGATCATACCACTAGTAGGTATGCAAACAATTCCAATATTCTGCCTTGGAAACAGAATAGTTAATTTGCCACATTGCATTTGAGCTTGGTGTTGTTCTAGGAAAGGCATTCCTATTAGTGCATCATATTTCGCTATGTTGCCAACCAACATCCTGGTTCCAGCTGCGCTCAGCTTTTCTGCTGATATGTTGACAGAACATTCTTTATGACCTTCAAATTGTGATCCTTTCATAGCTAGGTGTATTTTGTTCGGAGTCTTCAATTCCTGTGAAGGAATTCCATGCGTGGTCACAAAGGTAATGCTAATCAGGTTTGCTCCTATCGATCCGGTATCAAATAGGACTCTGGCCTCTTTGCCATTGATGTGCAGTGTTCCTTCAAGAGCCTCATGGGGTTTGACATTTGTTGGTCTAGCTGCACTTGTGATGATCTCTTCCTCTTCTTCCTCTATTTCTATACTATTGATAAACACTTCTTGCGCTAGTTGTTCCTGTTCCACTCTATTGGAGGTGACTTCCTTCTTCACCTTTTCTTTGCCTTTGCCTTTGCCCTTGTAATCTTTGCTAGGACAATCTCTTGCTAGATGTCCTTTACCTCCGCAGGTATAGCAAAGACCTCTTTTTTTTCATTCCTTGGGTTTGGAGTGGGGCTTGTTGCTAGTTTTCCTATTTTGCTGCCCCCCTTGTTGTTTGGAAATGAACTCTTTTGCTGGTCTTTCGAATCTATCCTTGCCATAAGCACCAGTGCTTTTTAGGGTACCATCTATGCTCTCCACATTTTGTATAGCTTCCATAACAGTGTCGGTTTCAGCATCCTGTAATTCCGCTTCTTGCTGCAGTCTAGGGTGCAAGCTTTTGAAGAACTGTTGAATGAAGGCATAGTCGCTTATGGTATTGGCAGGTAGGCGTGATCGAAACATTAGCATGTCGGTTGCTATAGTTGATATTCTCTGTATCTTGCCATTATACACTTGGGTGATTTCATAGAACTTCGGATAGGTACCATCTTTCTGTTTTGAAGATTGGAATCTTTCTCGTAGGAATCCAACAAGGTCTTCTCTAGTCATGTCTTCACCAAAATACTCAGCTGCTTGGAAAGCTGCTTCTTGAGCTCGTCCTTCAGTATAGAGGATCCAATAGTTTCCTCCACTGGCCTCACTAGTCTATAGTCCATTGATACGTAGGTATAACTGTACTGAATTATACCATGTATCGAATGCTTCTGGTTTGAGATTATCTCCTTCACCAGTGCACTTGCTGGGTGAAGGTACTTTGATATTGAGTTTAGCCATAATGGCTGGGTTAGGCCTACGTGTCGGTGGTCTTGGGACCTCTGCTGCTAGGGCTCCGGACCCTGAGGGTCCTGCTTCGGAAGCGATGGTTTCTGATCCTTTGTCGCTATCGGAACTATCTGGATCGTTGCTTGGTGGTGCTGGGGGTACCTGTGTACCTGTAGGCTTTCTTGAGGATTCCGGGTACCCACCTGGGGTAGTGGTTGGCGGTTCCAATGGTTGTTCTGATGATTCTCCTGTTGACTGTTCAGCAGCATCTTTGGCTAACTGCCTAGCAGCTTCGTCACTTGCTGTCTGCTCCAAAGCTGGAGTCTTGTGAACCGTCCTTTGGAATCCCTCTTGTGCTCTGGAGAACCTTTCTCAGGGGCCTTGCCCTTACTTAGTCCTGGAACGCCTTCTGTCTTGATAACTTGTTGAAGTTAAAAAAATGGAAATGCTTTTCTGGAGATGCGGTAAACGTAGGGTTAACGGGTGTTGTTCTTTACTGAAAGTGGTAACTAGTGAAACAATGTCTGGAGGCTTAACTGAGGTTGTTGGAAAACTTCTCTCTATATCGCGACTACTGAAGTCTTAGACATGTTTGGTGGGTCTCAAACTAAAGATTTTGGAAGCGAACTGAAGAAGGTAACTGTTCAACCAAGTATATTGAAAACTCTGTCTCTCAAAGTCTGCCTCCTCCATCATCGAGGATAGCATTTCTTAAATACACTTCTTAGGCTACCGAGAGTCTTGTTCTCATAATATATAAGACTCCAAAACAGTAGCCTTCAAACCAAACACAAGACATATAAAGTATCAAACCGATACTTGAAACCAAGCGTAAAACATATAGAGTATCAAACCGATACTCGAAACTAAACATAAAACATATAGAGTATCTAACCCTACTTGCAACCAAACATGAAACATATAGAGTATCAAACCGATACTCGAAACCAAACATAAAACATATAAAGTATCAAACCCTAGACTATATGGCTAGAGGCACACCTTGTTTCCTGAAACAAATTTAAACTCAAACAGTATCAACTGATACCTGAAACACCTAAACCAGTAACCAGTACCGGTTACACCATGGGTAATACCCTTTCGCTCCCCTTTTCCTCTGCAATAATTTCAATATATGCTATCAATTTCATGGGTCCGTTCACTAACCTGAGGGGGCGTGATTCATTATTGGTAGCCTTGGATAGAAGCGGTTGGTTTTAAGCTGGCTGATACCAACATCAGTCAAGGCTACAGCGATTTCGACAATGGAATTACTCCGGCATCATGTCTTTACTCCTCAAGAAATACCTGTATCGATGGTTAGCGATACTGACCTCCAATTCACCTCCCAATTTTGGAAACAGACCTTGAAGACAATAGAAGTTGAACACATTATGGCTACACCAGGCCATCACCAGACCAATGGATATGTGGAACGCAAGATCAGTGAGGTAAAAACAGTATTGACGAATGTTGTTAATACATGCCAGACCAACTGGCTTACTTCCCTCCCTGAAGGGACAGCTTACTCCAATGCAGGTCACTCCGATAACATTGGAATATTCCCATACAAAGCTGTATATGAACGCGAATACCAACTACACGATACCTATAACGTCAACTCTACAACAGTACCAGCATCCGCTGATTACTACAATCGACATCAGGATATCAGAAATGCGGCATACCAATCGTTACGGTGCGCTAGAGCAAGTCCAAACAGAGTAGCAGCTAAGATGAGGAACTCATACAAACCTGTTGAGGTTGGGGAAAGGATTATGGTCTTTAGAGACCAGTTTGCAATAGAATCCATCAGATCTTGGAAATTACAGCCACACTGGCAAGACCCATTTACGGTACTCGATTTCGCTGAATATAGATAAATCTACACTGTTTGCATGGATGCAATGATCTACCGAAAAAAGCAAGGGGTATTCCCCTATTCAGTAGCCAGACCTTACCACCCTGATCCTGCTTTTCGGTTCCTAAGACGAGCAATTGCAAAACCAGTACCTATTCTTATCAATGAAGAACAGCAATGGGAAGTTCAATCAGTCCTTGATTACAGGGAACCATGTAGCACGGAACAGTTCTTGGTTAGTTGGAAAGGATATCTAGCAAGCCAGAATAGTTGGGAACCAGTACACGGTTTGGAATATGCAATGGGTTTAGTTCAAGCATGGTGGACAGATGACATACCAGGAGATGAGTTTTCTGCAGTATTTTCTAGGTTTATTCCTATGTGTTATTCTCCTACTATAGATGGCTTTAAGAGCTATTCAGATGTACTCCCAGTTGATAAAGGTTTTTTGAATCCATATTTGAATTCTCATTATGATAGCGAGAATTAGATTTTCTTGTTATAATTAGGAAATAAATATTTTATCTTGTTTTCACGGTGTAACCAGTACAGGTTACTGGTTTAGGATTTTCGGGTATGAGTTGATATTACTTGTGTTTTGAAACTATTTCAGGAAACGAGATATGCCTCCAGCCTGATAGTATATGGTTTGATACTCCATATGTTTTATGTTTAGTTTCGAGTATCGGTTTGATACTCTATATGTTTTATGTTTAGTTTCAAGTATCGGTTTGATACTCTATATGTTTTATGTTTGGTTTCAAGGCTACCAATTTGGAGCCTTACATGTTATGAGCATAAGCCTCCCGATATCCTAAGAAGTGTATTTAAGAACTGCTATTCTTCATATCAAAAGAAGCAGACTTCGGCAGATAAAGCTTTTTCAATATACTTAGTTGAACAGTTACTCACTTCAGTTCGCTTGAAGAATCTTTAGTTTGAGATCTACTAAACATCTTAGAGACTTCAGTGGTCGAGATATAGTAAGAAGTCTATTCAACAACCTCAGCTAAAACCTCCAGACCTTGACCTACTAGTGGCCACCTTGGTACAGTGCAAGGCCTGTTAACCCTACATTTACCACATCTCCCAAGAGGCGGTTACAGCTTTTCTTTCCTTTTTCTTTTGATTTTCCACCTTGAGTTTATTACACTCATTCTAACTATGTTCTTCTGACTGCCCAGTGGGGTAATACCTTCCACAGTAGGTACATTCTCTGGTGTTGGCTGGCGTTCTTCCAAACTGTTTCACTTTCTTTTCTCTTTCCTTTGCCATCAGCACTTTTATATACTTTGTCTACTTTGGAATTTACAGAAAGTCACAAGTCCCACAACCTATTGTAGACGTAATCATAGGTAAGATCCTCCTTGGTTTGTAGATTGTCAACGATATTTCTCATTGACTGGGGAAGAGAAAGTAGGAGAACTGCAGCTTTTACTATGGGTAACACGAATACCAATTTGTATATGAATAGTAGTGTTTATCGCTCATTATGGTCAGCGGAAGAGCAACAGTGACGCAATTGATTGCTAACGGTATTATATGCATTGAGATGATCAGCTATTTATATGGTCGTATGATACTTGCAGTCGAGGCCTGTATTTTGTTGTGCCAAGGAGCAGGAGGAACTTTCTCTAGTGATTTTATCCTGAAATTCTTACCATATGGCTGCTCTTATTTTGTGTGTTGCCCGGAGGATTAGCCAACGGGGGTCTATCATTTCAAGAAAGCGGGCCCAGGCCCCCTGATCTCAATCAGTGAATTCATCAATCCTTTCATTGATGTTGTCACCATCTTCGCTTTCCCATAGTTCTAGTATTGTCTCGCTTTCTGTCACTCCGCACTCGCAGTTGTATAGTTCTAGGACATATTCCGAATTGTCTCTCCTTGTTCTGTAGTTGTCGGGCCCAGATAGGCTCAGGATTGAGCTTAACTTGTTGCTGGGTACCCGCGAATATTTGGAATTGTTGGCAATTTTTCTAGAATTCGGTGGGCAGGTTTCTTTGAGAGGTTTGGTAGTAGCTACTCTAGAGCTTTCAGCCATGTCGCTTAAGTCTCAGTACTTGTATTGAAAATTAAATAATAGGCCTAGCCAATTGCGTATATTTGTACGCAACAGGAAGCAATATGGTGTAGGTCTGAGTGGTTAGGGTTGTAGGAGGTCCAAGCTGGCATGTTAAGTGAGATAGTTGCAACTGTAGTCCGGATGTGATAAACCCCTTCGGGCAGCGGAAGCGATAATTCCATTTACCACCGGTAGAGAGGTAGGGAGTCTATTGCAGTATGTAACTATATGTCATATGACTATGAATGCACTGGGCTCATAACCTCTAGAATTTGTATGTAGCGGCACAATCTTAATAGCTTGAGGATGAGAATATAGCACAGTATTAAAGATATCCTGGGGGCACATTAGGATGAGGAGGATGGTACTAGGAAGGCAGATTGGTAGTAGTAATTGTCCTTAATTCTTGCTAACATGCAGAGAGGTAACCAGCAATATATACAAGTGCACATACTTAAGTGAAGAAAAGAAATAAACAGGAAAGTCTTGTAAGAAATATAAGTGTAAACAAGTTTGACCCTGAGAAACTGCCAAGAAAATTCCTAATTCAATATATATATAGCATAGTTGTGTGAGAGATTTTAAATAGAAAAGCAATATATAATGTACTATCCAAAAGGTTTACAGTACATGAATAAAAATAACCGAAACATCTCCCACCTGTAATATGAAAATATATATCTAATTGTCCCATCGTTCTCATGAAATATAAATGAAATACCCACTGTATATGCTCAACCTGTAGCAATGTTCATGATCTATAGGTTTACTCGAAATATGACTATAGAGAGAAATACAGGTTGTTTAGAAGAAATATACTTATGAAATGAACAATAGGAAATTTCAACCAGATCATAGTGCAAAATTTACTTTGTTTTTCGGTGATATTCTGGGTGGTTACCTTTCTATATTCTCTTGCTTGTTATTGATTAAGCTACTTCAATTCTCTGAATTCCCCCGCAAGGTAGGAATGCGTGTTTCCTTAGGTAGGATGTACGGTTAGGCCCATACCAGAGGATCTTGGAGATAAGGTCGGGCCACGTGGATAGAGGAATGAGGATTGTTTTATGCCATAGCTAGTGCTACTGTTAGGCATATGGAAATCCGAGACATGTGCACAGACCCACGGTAGGGTAACTGCGCACAGACCCTCAATTTACCGGTGCCAACACCCACCTCCAGCCCCCTTATGGAGCCCGCACATCATTAGCGAGATTTCGAGAGCTGCGTCACATAACTAAAAGGTCATATCAATGAAGCGCACTGCATAACAACATATACGTCACCGCCATCTGTCCGGCCGCATGCTGTTCGCAGGATATATGAGAGGAGACCTTTGGCGACATCTGGGAAGTGGAACGGAGGAGCTCCGTCGCAGGTGCATTGAGATAGTAGGCTTCAGAGTTAGGAGTCCTAAACTATGGGCCGAAAGTGAGGGGCCGTTTTCGGAAGAAATACTCTAGGAGGATATCCCAGTAGTGAAAGCTATTAGGAGTATGCTGAATCCACCCATACCCTTTGGAGATCAGCTGTAGGTTGGTTGGTCCTAATAATAGGACCCCTCTACGGAGGCCGGCGGACCAAGGGGAAGCATGCTGAGAAAGGGGGACCTAGATAAGTCGGAGACCCTCAAGAGGCTGACACGTCGGGCTCGGACTTGCGATTAGCACTAGGTGGCCCGGCATGTACCTGATCACTTCATGACCGAGGAGACGACTGGACGATAGTCAACAAGACCAAAAGTCATATAAAAGTCTATGCAGATATCTAAGTTGGAGGCCGCTGTTTGGTATAATAAATGGCGTGGTCATCACAACAGAGGAATACTAGTCCGAGTCCGCGAAAGGGTGTGATAAGTTTCAGGGTCAAACGGTGTTTGCACTAATAAGATTCTGGACGTTCGTGTATTAAAACCAGAGTGGTACTTCAGAGGCATAGTAGTTAGAAGTAGTCCGCGAACACTCAGACTTGGGATATAAATATCGAAGTGCCTCCCGAGCTTTACAGACATCATCAAGCAACGGAGAAGAGATCTTATCAATATAAAATTGTTTACCTCATAAATCTTTACCTTACTTTTATTTTATCAAGACGAGCCTTCCTCGACAGAGTCTCCGAACAAAGATTTTGGCCTACGTCCCTCGGTTATATAGTTGAGTTTGGCGTCCGCCTAACAGTATATTGATAGTTCTCCTGTTACCATGGCTCACTATATGAACTACGATTTCACTTCAAACTCTACCCTCACCTCAGACTTCGATTACATTTTTGAAGCACCTCACTGTCCTATCTATATTCAGACATTCGAAGAAGTCTTCGATAGCGAGCTATTTGAAATCGAAGAAGAATATACGGAAGAACCCTCGTGGGTTACAATACCTTTTGGGATCCCAACAAGGGATCAATTCAATAGCATATATCGTACTTGGCATGGTTCGGACTTTGCGTGCAATTCGACTGAGTCAGAAAATTTCGTCGACTGGCGCACCCAGTGCTCTTTAAAGACGGAAGAGAAGAAAAAGGACAACCCAGGCACAGTGATCCGAGGATCAGACATCCCCTCGGCCTCAGCCTACGCACACTTTTATATGTACTATAAGTACATCCTAAACCTCGAGAAAAAAGAAATTCAGGTTTTGAGTCCCGAGTCGGACCAACCGAATCCTTTTATACCTTTACCTCTAGAGTATCTCAAGCGTTGGATACCTTACATACGATTCCTTAAACCTTTTAGAGGATATCATGAACTCTGGTACGAAGTACCAATAATCACTCATCCAGGGCTATTAGAGCAATTAGCATACCTGGAAAGCATCACAATGGCTGAGATACCTCAGGACCTGAGGAAGAGAATAACGGCAGGAGAACCAATAGACACCCGCTCAGATACGATGGAAAAAACCGATGATTCGGCTATATGGAGTCCCTCTCCATCAACACCTCATGAACCCACATTTCGTAGAGGAAATATACCTTCTCACCGATCCTCAAGTGCCGCAAGCACTCATAGGATATTACAGGTCCCCACGCCCAAACCGGGAGGAGACCATGCTGCGAACTTGGCTAAATTGGCTGCCCGTCTTGGGATAACCTTAGGTCGAATAAGGCAGGACATAGATACCTCGCTCGACCAAGCCAACATCGCCTTCAAACATTTGAAGGGAGCCACACAAGATAACACCTCAAAATTAATTAAGGCCCAACAGCAAATCGCCGGCGGGCAAGATGTCCACGATAACGATATTGCAATCTTGTTGATGCAGCTGGCAGGCATGGAAAGTGAAGTCAAGGGAATACAAGAAGAAATGTTGCGAGAAGTCCCAAAGAAAATTGACGCGCAAGAAAGGCGTCAACAGGAACATGAAGAGGTAACCACGAGGTTACATGGAACCCTCGGGCAAGAAAGCCCAGCAGCGTTAGCCCGAGATCAGACTTTGGAACAAATGGTCCTCAGTCTGCGGGCGGAATTCACAGAATTCTACGCCCAATACACTACGCGTGAAAAGGAGGTCAACCGTACTCTAGGACAGATATGCCTAGATCAGACTACCCGCCAGGCGGAAATCCGCCGATAACAGGACCAGCAGCAACGGCAAAATGATAAGACTAACAATACTCTGGAAGTATTGACACAGTCGATAAACAGAATGTTGGCTACCGTGCCAAGTCCCAAAGCTGCTGGACCCGCACCCTTACCCGCAGTCCAAGAAACGGACGACGAGGAGTACTACGTTCCACCTACACTCAGAGAAAACGGAAAAGGCAGGGAAGCCTCTGATGCATCCCCCTCAGGTGCCCAGGGAGATAACCCTGGAGATCCTAGTGATGATAATGATGAAAATGATGATGAGAGAGGAAGACGGAGAGGAAGTCCTAGCCGACACGAGCAAGGACAAACACCAGGACAGCCTGGCATGGCAGAAACACTTGCCAACGTGATGGCGCTAAATATTAAGCGACCATCAGAGCCACTCCCATTCTTTGAAGACAGACCCATACAAGATATATATGTGTGGATCTTGCAATACACCAACTATTTCGAAAGAAACCCGCGAATGTGGGATGACGCCCGGGAACGGGTCATATATGCGCTCAGCCGTACGAAAGGAGACATAGTCCTTCCATATACAATATGGTACCGCCAGGCTATGGACGGACTTCAAGGGGAAACCCAGCAACCAGAGCTGGCAACATGGACCCGCTTTGAACATGATATGATCAAGTGATTCGCCCCGGTAGAAGCCAAAAGACTAGCCCTCCACGCAATGAAACTAGTCACGTATGACAGCAGTATTGAATGCTATCTGACAGTCATGCACAACCATAACATTCGTCCACGCATGACCGGGGAATCCTGGAGAGAGGTAGTCGAAGACAAACTTCCTGAACAGATTGTCCGCAGGTTGTCGGCCCTGCAATATTCCATGGATCCAGAATGGGAAGAGGCACTAAGGCTATGTGGACGGTCAGAAGAAGGACTGCTAGCCAGAAAGAAGATTGGGCGAGACCAACCGTCGAGGCCCAAAATAGTCCAAGAGGTCAAAAGAGAAGACCGACGGGACTCTCAACCAAAACGACAAAGGGATACTAAACCTTATATCAAGGGAGGTGGAGCCCCACCACGTAAACGGAAAAGAGATGAGGAACCAGAGAAGCCAAGGAAAAGGTTGCGAGTTGCGACAAAGACCACCCACACAAACTTTGCCCAGGCCCATACCGGTATCCCACAGAGTGTGATAGACACTCGGAGGATAGAAGGAGATTGCACACGTTGTGGAAAGAAAAACCACACCTATCAGACATGTTGGGGAGACGCCCATATATCAGCGGCAACGGTCAGCTCAAGACCGATAAAAATGGGAATTGGACGAGCAAGATCGGCTGCTGTAAAGCCTGAATTAGCTCGCAAAGTCGCAACTGTTCAGCACCCAGCCCGAGTGAATAAAATCTGGGAACTAGCAGACGACGAAGAACTGACCTAGGTCAGTTGATTGGAACCAACGGTGACGGGGATTGGGTATTCAGTGTCCTAAGAGAACTGGAATCGAAACGGGAACCCTACTTTTGGCTGGGGTGTATTGGGTACCAACCACGACGGGGATCGGGTAGTCTGTGTGCCACTACGGGAGTCGAAACTCAAAATGATCAAACTGGCGCGAAGCAAGTCTCTCCTTTCAGGATCAACGCAAGTAGGCTCTAAGTGAAGGGACCCTACGAGAGACTTACGAGCTCGAACACAAGAATCAATATATGGAGAGTCTTGATCGAAAGAGAGGATAGTTAACTTGCCCACACGGCCCGGGAGCCAACAGTACTAAGTTCCTCGAGTCACCTGGTGGTTGCCTGCTACCCGTGTGCAAGCAGGTTGCTATACCGAAGAAGTTGGGACATAGCAATGTAAGATCTACCTGATAACAATACACGACAGGAGGACAAGCGACGCGGGCCATTCCACCTACCACACAAGTCTGAGTCGTATTATACATATGTACTATCATGCCTTCTAGCCAGAGTGTGGGATAGGGATGTACCGCTTTGGTGCGCAAGGTCCCTCTGAGGGAGCTGGACAGATAACCGAAATCCTAAGGGAAAGGACACTGTGAAAGCGGGAACCCTACACCAGGGGAGTAAAATGGATAATAACCGCCCAAAAATCTGCTATGAGCCTAGGTCTGAAGTGTAGGGAGAAAGCATCCAGCCTGAAAACTGGTCGTGCGCAATAGCGTATTGGTGAAACTCCGCTTTAGTATGTAGACCTAGATTGTTAGAGCTAAAGAGTTACTAGTTTGTCTGAGGAGACCTCAATGGTCGAAACTATGTGGGCGTAGTAACAAACATCTTGTTACCTACACCCCTCACCAGCGATGCTTAAGCAAAAGAACCAAGAAAGTCTTACCCATGCTAAGCGCAGGGAACTTAATGCTCCAAAACCAAATCAATACAACTGTCCGGAGGGGATCGCTTACCTCCATATACACGATAAGGGATACAAAGTTGAAGTCTTATTAGACTCTGGATCCAAGGTGTTCCTTATCAATAAGGACCTAGTTGAAGACCTTCGTGTTCCCTCTGTAGAATGCGACAATGCAGTTGATATCTTAGGCTTTGACGGATCGTCAGCCGCTTCTGGAGGGAAGTGTTACACTCTCCCAATAAAATTGGAAATAGGAAAAAACCGACACATCTCTAAAGTGTCGTAAGAAGTGGCTAAAGCAGGTCACTAAGGAATGATAATTCCTTTTGGTTGGTGGCATCGTGAACACCCAGTGTCTCACATAGAAGATGCAGAAAATTGGACCTTCTCAGCAAAAAGTTGCGAAAACTGTGTGGAAGAAGATGAAGGAATAGCGGATATGTTCGAATATGACGAATCTGTCGCTTGGGATCCTATTGCCTGCCATATCGGAAGAATCGGAGCCATCGAGAATACGGTGGAACACGAATCACTACCACGAGAATACTGGAATTACAAACATTTGTTTGAAGCCCAGACGGCAAAAAAATTAGCTCCAAGACTAACATTCGATCACGAAATCAAACTGATTCCAGGTTCAACTCGCCCCTGGGGACCGATATATCCTCTGTCCGAAAAACAGCTTAACGCTTTACGAGAATACTTGGAAACGATGATCAAACAAGGAAAAGTCACACGGAGTCAATCACCAGCTGGAGCACCTATATTATTCGTACCTAAACCAGATGGTAGACTACGTCTAGTTGTGGATTATCGGAATCTAAATAAGATTACTATCCTCAACAAACATCCC